>OZ020491.1:4784354-5011854 GCA_963971405.1 Psococerastis gibbosa | reverse complement strand
AATTTACATTTACAACATAGAAATTTACAACATAAAAATATTTAAAAACTAAATTAAAAGTAATTAAGCAATAATAGCAATCGCCGGATTCATAAACAAATTTTAAACAGAGGTAGGCTGGAAAAGGGGTCTAGATTACCATAAAATAAATAAATTAATAAGGGCTTTTTATAGTTTCTATTACTCAGCCAACCTAGCGGAGTTAGGGCTATAACGCCCTTTCTTGCACTCAACTAGGAAAGCCCGGGACCGCCTACTTTACATGCCCTCCAAAGCATGCTCAGAAAATGTAGTCAGTGTGGGACTCGAACCAACAACCTTTCGGGTGAAAGTCAGAGTCCGTACCACTACGCTACATGTCTTGACATATCCGTTAGTTGCGGAACTTTCAACTTTCAACTTTCAAGAAAGGAATATCTGCAGCCAGTGATGGGGGATGTAGGGTTTAGTACGTAGGTGGAGCGGCAACCCGATCATGGCGATTTGCGATTATTATAATACCGGGGTTTATTTTTTAATACCGCAGTAGTAAGGGGTGACGTGACAGTGTTAAAATATGCGCGGGAAATTTAAATTAATAAATTATTAGAATACAAGAGAATGGTTGCATTGAATAATTGAAATAATTTAAGGAAGTACTATTATTAAATAATAAATACTTAATAAATGTATATAGGTAGAATTTTCAAATACTAGTAGGCAAATAATAAAATTTTAAATAATGTGTCTACGTCTGAGGGAGAAAAATTGGAAACTCACCAAAAATATAGCCGAGGATTAATTTATCAATTTAAATTTCCCGCGCATTTTGCACGCATTTGCAAAAAACAATTAATTAAACCCCGGTATTATAATAATCCCAAATCGCCATGAGCGGGCTGCATTAAAGGAAGCGTCAGGATTGAGGGGAGTGGAGATATCGATGCCACACGGTGCTGCCAACCAGCCGGCCGGCTGTACCTTCAAGAAGGAAAACGAATCGATACCTTGCGGAATCGATGTATAATGAAATTACCCGTTTCTGGAATCGACGCGAATCGGATGGCCCTACCCACATACCTAGGTACAATAGTCTTCTATCCAGCTGGATGCCGTTGGGATCGTCTTCGTTGTAGCAACCTTCGTGCAGGGGAAACGCCGCGTCATACGTTTGCTCGTTCAGAAGCCGTCGAACGCCAACCTAAAACAAAGAAACAACAATATGCAAAGTGGCGCGACAACCCATGAGGGCCTAGGCCAGAGAACTGGTAGAGAAACCTCTCTTTGTTTTTCAAGAAGATATACATGTAATAAATAGTATCATTAATAATAATAAATAAATTTGTAAACCAAAAGAGGTTAGCTGGTAAAACAGTCCATCGGCGCATATTCCACCGACCAGCCAGTGCTAAATACAAATACGGTGACGTGCTAGCAGACATTCAAGACTTAGGCGGGGTTTCCACCGACCTCGCATTGCAGAATGCAAATGACATTGACGGAAATTAGAATTTTTCTTTTTATAGAAATCTATTAAAATGTTTGTACTTAACATATCCCATGACGCCATTTTTTTAATTTTAGTTTGTTTGCGATTTTACTGTATGATCATTGATCAATTTTAACTATGGCATAGAGGAAAACAAACATTTCCGTCAATGTCATTTGCATTCTGCAATGAGAGGTCGTTGGAAACCCCGCCTTTATTAATGATATCTGCTACCGCGACACCGTATGTGTATTTTGCACTTGCAAGTCGGTGGAAACCGCGCCTAATATAAATACGTTTTTCATTTCATTTCATTCTTCTGACTATACTGTTGTAATTGGGATGTTTCGGTCAGCAACATGCCGACCAGCCGTATTTCCCCCTGAAAATACCGGTGAATTTAATATAAATAATAATCATAATAATTTCTCTCTTTTACTCGCCCAGTATTCCCAAGGCGCACATATTAACGAATACAATATAATCTAATGTATAATTATACATTATATATTATTATAATTGTATGTTTACCAATATTTACCAATATAATTACAATTACAATGCTATTATGTACTCTACAATAATATAAAAACATTTCCCGCATCACCAAGCAGAGGCGTAAAGTTTTAGAATGATGGCGGGGGCTAAACTAAGTAGAACTTATGACGTCATCAGGCAGGATAAAGGAAAAATTGAAAATATAAGTGCAAAATAGTAGAATTTTACGAATTTTAATAGTACTAAAGTATAGCTGTAGATTTTACAAAGCTATAAAAGGAATGCTCATATTCATATTGCTGCAAAGAAGCCCGGGGGTCTCCATGAACCACATCTTACAATGCTCGAGGCTGGGGGGGGGGGAAGCCCCCCCCAAAAGGAGCTGGGGGGGGCAAAATGGACCGTGCCCCCGCCAACTCTACGCCCCTGTCACCAAGCTTGGACTTGATTGGGAAAAAGGTCCAACACAGTACTAATAATAATAAAGTCTTCATTGAAAAATAAATAAATACAGACACAGCGAGATTAGGGCCCATTAGATTTAAGTGGACCCACGTCAGGTGGAATATTTTTTTAGTGTTGACCCTCGAACCAAGATCTGCCGTTTCTTTATTCAGTCCGTAGCCAGAATTTTTTTTTTCAAGGGGGGGACCATCTGACGTCACCGGAGGTGAGGCAGCCTCAATATATTTAACTCCATTCTATCTTGAGTACCCTGTGAAATATTACTGGGGTCCCCCCTCAGGCTACGGCAATTTCTGGACTGTAATATTCCTGATTACCACAAACCTATTAACACCATGTTGCTAATTGGTTAGGTAGCATCTACACTAGGAGTTAAATTATAGTCAAGGAGTGAAGCAATAAAGTCGTATTCCCGGCAATTTCAGCTAGCTCCTACTTATTTATGGACACAATGTTGATTGTATGTAGGCTACATAATTCAGCAATAAAAACTGTAACAATAAAATGTCTACAGTAAGTAGTTGTCGTTTTCCTATTTATATACGTAGTATAAGGAAAGCTTTGTGATGGTCGACATTTTTGATACCAAGATTTCAAAAGATTTTGAGGTCCCAGAAACAAAAAAAAAAGTGTTATTTACGAATAGGCTGTCTCTCTCTCCGTCTGTTCGTCTATTTGTGGGCAAACTACTCGGTGGATTTTGATGAAATTCGTCATGATGTACACAAAAATCATGCCTCGGGACATTTTTTTTTGTTGCTAAATCTATGCTGGGGGGTTTTACACTACAAAATTGGTCTCAGCCTATTGGCGAATTCAGGCATGGAGAGGACAATGAGCTCGTCAGGTTGTTTAATGTGGCATCCCCCCCCCCCAGGCAAAACCAGGACTTGATGGAGTAGTAGAATCCAGGACGATGGGCCGTTTTGCTCCATTGAATTTTACCCGCTAGCGTTTTGGATAAAATCGGTTAATTTCCTAATTTATTCACAATAAGAGAACAATTCAATACCGGTGACAGGTATGCTCTAAGAGTTGATAGATTGTGAATAAATTAGGAAATAAACCGATTTTATCCAAAACGCTAGCGGATAAAATTCAATGGAGCAAAATTCTTGCTACACCGTGGTCGATCTGAAAGCGTATTTCCAAAAGTTTCGTCAACATCTGTAGACAACATCTTCAGTAGCACTGCGTAAACATCTAATATTGTATCTTGGAGGCTCAGCAGCAATTACGCTATCGGCCCATCTGCTTCATCAAATAGCTCCAACCGTGACAGTCTTTGAAATTATATAAAAGCCGGACCTGCCCCTACAGAATAGAATGGCGTCTTAGCGAATTTGCACGTAACTACGACAATAAAGCGACGTCACAGCCTATCGTCCGGTAGTTTAATCCTCTTCCCCCAGACAAAACCAGCCCTTGATGTAGCAGTAGGAACCGTACTTCCGTACTTCCAGACTTTTCTGCAATATCTGCGGTCGACATCTTCAGTGGAACTGTGTAGATTTCTAATATTGTGTCTTGGAGTCCCATCTGCTTCATCAAATAGCCCCAACCGTGGAAGTCTTTGTAATTATATAAAACCCGGACTTGCCCCGACAGAATAGAATGGCGTCATAGCGAATTTGCACGTGCCTACGCCAATAAAGCGACGTCTCAGCCTATCGTCCGGTAGTTTAATCCTCTTCCCCCAGACAAAACCAGCCCTTGATGTAGCAGTAGGAACCGTACTTCCGTACTTCCAGACTTTTCTGCAATATCTGCGGTCGACATCTTCAGTGGAACTGTGTAAATTTCTAATATTGTGTCTTGGAGTCCCATCTGCTTCATCAAATAGCCCCCACCGTGGAAGTCTTTGTAATTATATAAAACCGTACCTGCCCCGACAGCATAGAATGGCGTCTTAGCGAATTTGCACATGTCTACGACAATATCAGGCGCCTTTTCAGCCATCACTCGTCCGGCAGTTTAATTCGCCTCCCTAGTCACTTGTTGTCGGGTTGTCACCACCATAGGCGTCGCTCCTTTATCGAATTTATGGCCCAGCTTTTTCGCATGCCACACCTAGTGTTAACCACGACGTATATCTACATATAACATGTATAAATGTTGACTTGTTAAAAACCGCTCCTTTGACATGGGTTCTTCCCGCAAAAAGAATTTGTAGGTACGTCAGAATTTTATTTATTTATTTTGATTAATTGAGTAATCAGTGAATATATAATTTAATGTTAGATTTTTCGTTGTAGTTTGTTGGACGTGTAAACAAGAATTTATTGATATTGGTATATATTATCATTAATAATTTGAGAATTCAGTCGGGACCCTTTGAACCGCATTTATTTATTGGGAATGAGTGGGGAACTCATTCATACCATGACCATTGCATCAAGACATGTAGCGTAGTGGTACGGACTCTGACTTTCACGCAAAGGGTTGTTGGTTCGAGTCCCACACTGGCTACATTTTCTGGCCATGCACGTTTTTAAATAAATTATATCTTAGTAAATATTACATATTTTACATATCTTAAAGCCTGAGGTTTGGGGAAAATTTAAACAATGCGGGGACACCTACTCCTACAACACGAGGCAACGGGGAGACCTTGTAAGGCAAGTGCCAAGTGTGAGCGACTGGATCCTACACTACAAGGTTTCGCCTACCTCAGAAAACTCCCGATTGAACAGAGAGCTGCGAGAAATGCTACTAACTTTCGTAATTTGCTTAGAGACCATCTCTTAGAGAAAGCTTTCTACACTGTCACTGAGGCACTAGCACAATGACAGAACTACCTGATTTTGACGATATTTTGACGATTTTACTTTTTACTTTCTTGTCGATTAGGTACTTGTTTATTACTTGCATTGTATAATTTAACAGAAATATATATGTATATACATTTATTTATTTATTTATTTATTACATGAAACACGTGGACGTTTTAAAAATTTAATCACCATACCAGTAGGAGGTCCTCTCATTCATATCAAGTCCGAAAACGAAGGCTTGGCCCTATGCAAGTTCCAAAGTTGAATCAATACCCAAGCAAAAATCGTGCAAATAACAGAGATTGTTTTATGTATGAATTGGTAGTTCTTTGGCGCCCTGAAGGGGGTACTAACAAGGAAAAATAAAGAGGAGTAAACAAGGGGTTGGTACGGTAACCTAATTTATTTTTCTTCAGCTGGATATTTTCCGTTCTAAGACTTCAATATGTTAAGCTAAGCACGTGCCCATAATTTATTTTGGCGAGGATTATTTTTTTTTGTGTGGGAGCGGTTATACCGTACATTATAAGCAATAGGCCATACCAGGCTGAATCCAACAGAACAGAGCCTGTTCCAATGAATGAGACCGCTATAAATAAATATACGAGTATAATGGCTAATTAGTCTATATTTTAAAATTAGGTATTTTTTTTCTATTTTTCCTTCTTTTTTTTAATTTAAAAAACAATTTGTTCTTCTTCAAGTTACAGCCGGCTGGCTGGTCGGCAGCAATATGTGGCAACGATGCGGCTCTACTCCCCTCGATCCTGGCACGCCCTTTTCAGCTCCACCACGTACGTATTGGCCCCTACATCCTCTGTCAGGACATGTTGGGTAGTGGTACGGACTCTGACTTTCACCCGAAAGGTTGTTGGTTCGAGTTCTACACTTCCTACATTTTCTGGCCATGCTTCGGAGGGCATGTAAAGTAGGCGGTCCCGTACCTTCCTATTTGAGTGTAAGAAAGGGCTTTATATCCCCAACTCCGCTAGGTTGGTATAGTAATAGAACAAAAAGTCCATATTTGTCCTCCATCACTTGCTGTAGATACTCTGTGGCGCCCAGGTTGTTTGACGCATTCTATGGTTCCCTGATGCAGCTTACGAAGCTCTCGTGTCGAAGTAAATGTCCAATCCAGTGAGCTCCTCTTGTATTTATCGTATTATCGTATTATTATCGTATCGTATACTTATTGTACTTATCGATGCAACCAGAGTTTTGCGACGATAGCACCACATCTCAAATGCTTCGAGTTTATTTACCTCTGGCAAAACTATTTCATTATTGCTTTCCAATTTATACGTAATAAGGAAAGCTTTGTGATGGTCGAAATTTTCGATTCCGAGATTTCAACGGATTTACACGTTTTGAGATACCAGGAACCCAAAAAAGTGATTTTTACGAAATGTCTGTCTGTCGCTCTGTCTGTCTGTCTGTCTGTCTGTCTGTCTGTCTGTCTGTCTGTCTGTCTGTATGTATGTATGTCTGTCTGTATGTATGTCTGTCTGTTCATCGATTTCCGGGCAAACTACTCGGTGGATTTGGGTGAAATTGGGCATATAGGTTCAAAAAAATTATACCTTATATTATATATATATATTTTTTTTTGCTAACTCAATTTGAGGGGGTTTTATTCTCAAAAAAACTCCAAAAAAAACGTTTAAAAAAATTATTTCTCAAAAACGGCTCCAACGATTTCTTTTAAATTCACATATTTTCTAGTCGTTATTAATGTTGATAAAATGTGGGGGGTCGCTTGCCCGTTGATAGTTTGCTTCTGGGGGTAAAAAAATAAGAAAAAATTAATTTAAATGAAAAATGACTAAAAAATAATTTTACTGCGAAACCTTTCTATCGATGATTTCTACCTTATGACGCTTGGCCCGGTGGTGGAAGAATTGGCCGACGGACTAAAGCCCGTCGTTTCCAGGGACGCCCGATTGCTCATGTTCGTTGACAAGGCCATCCAGGCCGCAATTTTCTGGCGGAACGTGTCCTGATGGCCCGGACACGTAAACTAACTAACTAACTAACTATTTCTACCTTCAAGCATGTTTTAGGTGTTAAATTGAGTAACGAAACCGGACAGTTTTCTTTCCCAAAAACCTATTTGGTTTTGTGAAAAAAAATTTTTTTGGAAAAATGAAAGCAAATTCACGCGCAAATGCATTGCGTGCCCTGCCAGTATTGCTGTGTGGTAATGTGTTGGTCTGGCCTATCTTGAATTTACCTCACCTCCAGTGACGTCAGGTGGACACCCCCCCCTCCCCCCGAGATATCGGAAATTTAACCATAGGAAAATTATTTACCATGAAATTACTCATTTTCTCTATCTACTTATTTTGATAAATTGGAAAGCATGTTCGAGTAAACTCGGACCGGTTCTTTTCTCCGGCTTTGTTGGGTCATTTAAAACTACGTTAAAAACTAAACAGAATGCCACCATTATCTCAATTTCGACCAAAGTGCACCTTTCCGGTTTTTCCCCTGACGTCTTCATATACATACGTGTACTTAATATACCTTACCTTATCGGTATCGTCATATTTAGCTCTTAGTAAAATTTGCCAGACTATTTGACTTCTCTGAGCCGACGTAAAGAAAGTTTCCCGGTCTTTAACTACAAATCTGAAATTCGAAAATTTGCGTACAGTACAATATACCTAAACTATTCTGTACGTTCATTTAAAGTAAAGTTACCTACTATTGTATGCTATATCGGCCGGCATATGATCAAGAACGGGAAATAGCACCTTCAGCATGTTAAAATCCAAGGGAAAATGTTTCATTGTGTCAATGGTAAGCTTTTCTCAGCTTGTCCATTATTGCTTGTAGCAGGTGTAGGTTAACATCGAGAGCGTATAGCCTACCAGTTTGCCAGTGGCCAAAAATTCATAAGGAAACAATACAAATAATGTCCGAAATTCATGGCGTCGTTGGCATGGGACCTATGGACCACTAAGTAGGCATAAGAAGTCCTTCAAAAATTACAATTACACTTACACTTGGCTAAGACTTCTCTTTTCAGAGCAGCAGGACTTCGCCAAGGTCAAAATTGTCATGATGATCGCCAATCTTCGCTGGAAGAGGCAATTAGGTACTTACTGTTCTTCTTTGTCCCGGCTGAAAGTAGCCTTGTAGAAGGACGGTTCTTCAGGAATGAGTTTGTGGTCGTACTCAAACAAATTCATGAACCATTCGTAAGCGTTCATAATGGTTGGCTTACTTTCTTTCTTCTTTCCTT
Organism: Psococerastis gibbosa; assembly: GCA_963971405.1. Classification (NCBI taxonomy): domain Eukaryota; kingdom Metazoa; phylum Arthropoda; class Insecta; order Psocodea; family Psocidae; genus Psococerastis; species Psococerastis gibbosa. The sequence goes on along the minus strand of OZ020491.1, from coordinate 5,003,405 downwards.
CAACCTCCTCGTCCTCCTGAAAAGTTTCAAAATGAAATTTAGAATTGTGATACGGTGTATCGAGAATGGGGGACGTGATCTAAATGTTTTGATCTTCGGAACTATGTAGGCCTATGACAAAAATGTATAGTCCCCCCTCTCGAACGAGACCACTAACACTCCGCTACGACATCAACCGAATGGCGCGCATTACAAAAAGAGGAAATTATGCTGCCACACCCTGTAGTTTAAAATTGAGAGCGGGCAAAAAAATTTTAACATTTTTCTATATACCACTAAAAACACATTTTCAAAAATTTTATAAATATGCATGGACTGTCCCTGGATTCCGAGGTTTTGCCATTTTTTTGCCTAATTGCACTCCACTAGAGAAGTTCCGGTAGAAACGGGGAAAATCATTATTTATTAATGGGGTTCATTTGTGACGTCATTTTGTAGATGGCAGCACCAGTTGCAATGATATCAAAGCGTTGACTTTTCCATAAGCCTCAATACTATTTTAAAATGATTTTTAACTACCTATTATTTTAAAGTGATATTTTTCTATACATCATGGAGAATATATATATTAAATTATATGCAGCGAAATAAGGTCCAGGCATAGTAAAAATATTATAAAAAATATTAAAAGAATTAATTAGATGCTAAGAGCTTAGCTTTCACATGCAAACGGTGGCCATTTTGAATAATATGGATATCGGTTTGTCATCAGCGAACCAAGTGACCAAAACTGTCCCTACAGAACCTCATTTGAAAATTGTTACCATAATATGACATTTTGAATTCAAGTGTACTGGACCTGGTTGAGAAGAGGGTAGGTCTGGTGTTAACCAGAAGGCTTCAGCGAAGGCTCGTAAGAAATAAGGCGCTATAGCCTTAATTTTTAAAATATAGCCTTAATTTTTAAAATATAACGTTATTTTTTAAAATATAGCCTTAATTTTTAAAAACCGAGAATGCCCAATCAGACTTCCGCCTGTTGGGCTAGAGTCTGTTAGAACATTTTGAAACATTTAAAGGATAGCTTTCATAATACTTTTTAGACAAGACCCAAAGACCACACAAAACCAAGCCCGGCATTGCCAGAACAGAAACCTTATGCGTCTTTACTGGGAGGCTCGTCGGCCAATGACAGGAGATACCAAGAGCTGGTATTGGATAAAGACAAGTAAGTTCATAGCCCTATGTAAACACGGGTGAAACAACAGGTTTATTATGCCGTTAAAAATCTCTTTACTTCAGTGGCAGTGGCGTAACAGAAGGGTAGAAAGTTATGCAAAGCGTAAGGGAAATGTTTTGGGTTTTTCTGAAAGAATAAATAAAAAATTTAAAAAAAACTAATTTAAGAAAAGTAAATGAAAGTTTAAAAACAAAAATTAATTTTGCGCCTGAAAGTTAAGTGATGTACGATACGCGATAGCAAAAAATTGTAGGCCACTGCTCTGTCTTGTGTAAGGGGCCCCCAAAATTTGTTACGCCACTGTTCAGTGGGCTCTAAATGGAGTGTATTAATATGAATAAAAACTAGGTTTTAAAGTTATACCAAGCCAAGGAGAGGGAAGTCTAACTTCAATCCGATTATCTTTACAATGATATAGGCCTAGCCAGCTGAAAAACGAGTAGGCCTAACTCCATTATTCTTATGTCGACTCGAACGCGCGGCCATACCTTTCATTGTGAAGTGTGATATTTGATAGGGGTCCTTACCCGAAAGAGGCCACAAAAAACAAGTAGACTTCAAACAAGTTGTCAGTTAGTAGGTCTATAAAAAACTGACTGACAAAAAACTTAAAAAAACCGGTACGAGTGAGCCCTGCACCCGCGCATGCGGCAATTAATTAGTATAATTGACCGCGCAATACCTGTAACTGAGTTTTTTTACTCTATTTAAACAAATAAATAATCATTTATTTGCAAACAGATCTAAAAGTCCAATAAAATGCAAATCTACCTGTAATTCAGAAAATTAAGTACAATTTAAATTCTTTCATGGTACAATTTTGTTTTACTAAGTTACGAAAAATATACAGTAAACAGTAATCATCAAACTATTGAGACAGCACCAGAAAAATGCCTAAAATTTCGGCCCCCACAAACGAGATTTTTTTTAGATAAAAAAATTAAAAGTTTTGAAATTGGCGGGAAATCATGTGCGGGTTTTTTTTTCTTATGCTGCAATGCTGGTAGATTAATGAATTTTAGAGGAGTTTGCAGTTTTGCACCCACGGCTCCCATAATATATCTTATGCCTACGGCCCCCACATATCTTGTACCCACACCCCCCCCTTCCCCCAGAGGTTAATCCAGCACTGGATAGCCCATAGATTTGTATACAAAAACAATCATATTATTATAAAAAGAAAAAGATAAGAAGAATGAAATGAAAAGTAATGAATTGAAAAGTAATTTTCAATAGGCTATAGGGATTTATGTAGCATTGTAAAATATTGGAATTAAGCAAAAGAAGTAGTATTGTTTGTATTTTATATTTTAATACATATGATATTCATTTAAGGTCTTAACACACGTGTGGGTGAATTTGCCCCAGGTGCCGAGTTAAGGGGGTGCCGAATTCATTAAGGGGAAAATTATCATTACCGGTCGGACTTTTAGGTCTGTTGGCAAATGAATGGTTATTTATTTATTTATTTATTTATTTATTACAAATGTCTCTCAGCAAATTGCCTACGTTCTAATTAATTGTCCGTGTGTACCGGTCCTTATCAAAAATTTGGCGATTCAGAACACTGTTCCAGAATCAACAATCACCACCTACTGCGAACCTTCACCCAGCGCCGATAGCGTTAAAAGAACGCGGATATTTATATATATTTCATGAATGAGAGGGAAACCACTGTATCGCATGGCAGAATCAATCAATGACAATAGTTTATTCATGTTACTTTATGCCTTTATATGGGTATCCCCGCTCATGCTTATGCGATTGAAATAATCTACCTTATAAATCAACATGCACTGCAATATTGTAGGTTTTACATTATGATTATGCACGATATTAAGCGGTTTTTCCTTATTCCCTATTTTATATTGTAGAATTTAATGACAAATTGTCTTCGAAATACAATGAGGGAGCGGCAGGTGGGGGGCAGGGGGCAGCCTGACCGCCCAGTCACAATCACAAGGGGGGCGGGGGTAAATGGTTTATTGTTGCTTTCCAATTTATACGTAGTAGGCCTATAAGGAAAGCTTTGTGACGGTCCAAATTTTCGGTTCCGAGATTTCAACGGAATTACACGTTTTGAGGTCCCAGGATCCCAAAAAAGTGGTTTTTACGAAATGTCTATCTGTCTGTCTGTCTCTCTGTCGCTCTGTCTGTCGCTCTGTCTGTCTGTTCGTCGATTTCCGGGCAAACTACTCGGTCGATTATGATAAAATTGGGCATGTAGGTTCACACAAATCATACCTTAGGATCAATTTATTTATTTATGCTAACTCAATTTGGGGGGGTTTTATTCTCAAAAAACTCCAAAAAACGTCAAAAAAAATTATTTCGCAAAAACGGCTACAACGATTTGTTTTAAATTCACATATATTGTAGTCGCTTTCCCCTTGATAGTTTACTTCTGGGGGTAAAGAAAATAAAAATTACTAAATTTTAATCAAAAATGAGTAAAAAATAATTTTGCTGCGAAACCTTTCTATCGATGATTTCTACCTTCAGGCATGTTTTAGGTGTTAAATTGAGTAACGAAACCGGACAGGTTGCTTTCCCAAAAAACTATTTGGTTTTGTGCAAAAAACAATTCACGCTCAAATGTATTGCGTGCTCTGCCATTATTGCTGTGTGGTAATGTGTTGATCTGACCTATCTAGAATTAACCCCACCTCACTTCCGCCGCCTCTGTCGAAGTAGCTGAGCTTCTGAGTAATACCTTATGGTCTCGAAGGTGGTTCCTAACCTGTACCTTCTCGTGTCTTTTCTGTGCAGGGCACTCCTTAGTCCAGGGGTTGGACCCCGAAGGCGGAGGAACTCAATGAAGAGTCAACGGCATAAGGATGCAGAAGGCAACGAGAAACCACTGCATTACAATTCCCTAGTATATTCAACATGACTAGAATTCACATGATGATCACCAATCTTAGGTAGAAGAGGCATTTGAAGAAGTAGACAAAGAATTATAAATGAATTATAGGTCTACAGTGGTCAGTGGCGTATCTGGGGTGGAATGTGCCTAGGGCAAGCCTTAAATTTGCGCCCCCCTCCCCCGTCCGATAAAATTTTGCCAATATGTTTTTCATATCGTTCATTTTCCTATACCTATTAAGCTTATTTTATTTTTAGTAGGTACCATGGTAGACTACTTTAGGTGTAGCTGTACAAACTAGGGGCATTAATTAGTATACCATTATACAGTAGTTGGAGATTTAATGCATCTAGGTAGATTATCTTTATTCACAACAATTCAGACAAAAAAACTAATATTTAGGTCTACCATGTACATTTGCCTACACAACATGGATGGAACCATTTGTACACATAGGTTATTTATTTCTATGGGCTAAATATTTTTTTTAATTTAAAGAACAATTTTCCGCGCCTTCTGGGAGGCAAAGGTATTGCTTCATCGAAATCGCACAGCTCAGTTTCTTTTTTCTCAATGCTCAGAAGAGCGAGATCATCCAGCCGCACTTAGCTCATTGTCGCCCTCAAATGGGAAAGAATGAATTTTAGCTTGCTGAAGGACCTCTCACAACTTGCAATAGATATAGCAATAGTCAGCAAAATCTGAATGGATATGCAGAGATTGGGAAAGACACCCTCATCGCCGTATTGGACAATGAATTTGAGGACGAATAATTAAATTTGAATGATATCTTAGATTAATTAATACACTTTTTATGATAACAGCCTGCCAATTTGGCGCCCTTGGTAGAACGGCGCCCAGGGCACATGCCCGACTTGCCCCACCTCAGTTACGCCACTGAGCCAGTGGTGGACCTAGTATGCGACCATCAACGGATACAGGGGGAGGGGGAAGGCAGGGGGGTAGCTTTGGTATCTATCTATTGTAAATTAATTTATTACGTTCTGATTTTATCGATCCTACATATGTTTTTCCTATTTTGACCCATAACTACCCCCCCCCCCCCCTCCCCCTAAATGGACTGGGTCCGTCCCTGGATGCGACTACCTTGTACTAAATTGGACCTCACAAGATAGACAAGATTGGAGGAGGAGATTGAAACATGCGCTGCAAACCAATCGATAGATTGAAACTCCAGAAGAAGATTGATTAGACTAACTTGCCTTTGCCTATGCACGTAAATTTTGCAGTTCTGTACAATTTAATATAATTCTATGTTAATTTTTTTTTCTTCAAAATTTCCCGTCCCTATGGGTATTCTCACTCAAGCTTGCGATATACTACAGTAGGTACCTTATACAAAACGGCATGCTTTGAAACATTGTAGGCTTAATGTTTGACTCGTGTCTGTACTTGGAACAGTCATTCTATCCCCTTTGTCATTGAAAGGCGGGGATTCCACCAACGTCAATAGTGATATTAAATGCTTTTTGACGTGGTAGCAGACATTTTTAGACAGTCTAAAATTGTCTGCTACCATGTCAAAAAACATTTAATGTCACTATTGACGTTGGAGGAATCCCCGCCTAAGCTTGTCACAGTATATTATGAGCAGTATATGATAAGCTGCTATCAAGGACTTGCCTGTTTCCTGGTAGCAATGGCAATGGTAAGTTAGTCTCAGCTTGTCCATTATCGCTTGTAGCGGGTGTAGGTGGACATCGCGAACGCAGGTTTACCAGCTTTCCAATAGCCAAAAATTCATACGGAAACAATACAAAGAACCGGTCCGAGTTTACTCGAACAAGCTTTCCAATTTATCAATTAGTAGATGGAGAAAATGAGAGTAATTTCATGGTAAATAATTTTCCTATGGTTAAATTTCGGATATCTCGGGGGGGGGGGGGGGTCCACCTGACGTCACTGGAGGTGAGGTAAATTATAGATAGGTCAGACCAACACATTACCACACAGTAATTATGGCAGGGCTTGCAATGCATTTCAGCGTGAATTTTCTATCATTTAAAAAAAAAATTTACACAACACCAAATAGTTTTTTGGGAAAGCAACCTGTCCGGTTTCGTTACACAATTTAACACCTAAAACATGCCTGAAGTTAGAAATCATCGATAGAAAGGATCCGGAGAAAAATTACTTTTTAGTCATTTTTCATGAAAAATAAGTTATTTTTATTTTTCTCCCCCAGAAGCAAACTATCAAGGGGCAAGCGACCCCCGCATTTTATTAACATTAATAACGACTACAATATATGTGAATTTAAAAGAAATCGTTGGAGCTGTTTTTGAGAAATAAGTTTTTGTTTTTGGAGTTTTTGTGAATAACAGAGAATTAGAAGTTAGCCCCAAATAAAAAATTGTTTCGAGGTATGATTTTTGTGAACCTACATGCCAAATTTCATTAACATCGACAGAGTAGTTTGCCCGGAAATCGATGAACAGACAAAGCGACAGGCAGACAGACAGACATTTTGTAAAAACCACTTTTTTGGGTTCCTGGGACCTCAAAAAGTGTAAATCCGTTGAAATCTCAGAATCGAAAATTTCGACAATCACAAAGCTTTCCTCGTCGTTGGTATTGGTAATTCTCTGTTCAATATTTAACGACTTTCCCTGTTTTGTAGCGTTAATTAGAAACGACAATAGAGTTGAAATGGTATAGAAATGATGATACAATATATGTGATTGCTGCCGATGGATCGATTCCATTTCGTTTTTGTCATGAATGAGTCCCCAAAGTAAAATTGTCATTATTCGGTCATTATCCTCACAGTTCCGAATGTAAGGCTGTTAGAACAAGTATCCCCCATAGACCTAGTGTGCAAGGGCGGATTTTAGGGGGGGGGGGGGGGTCAGAGGGTCCGGAGGGCCCAAAAAAAATTAACTTTCACTAGATAACAATGGGTTTACAGTGGGAATTAAAAATAATTATGTTTTTTAATGTTATAATCCACTGAACCTGCACGCTGACCCCCCCCCCCCCTAAATTGGAGAAATCCGCCCTTGCTTGTGTGGTAGGCTTCTAATAACTCAAGTCAGCACTGAGTGTTACAGTAAGAAATAAAATAACCTAGTCATGTACGGTATTAGTAAAATCAAGACTGTCATTTTAATATTTGTCAGGGAGGGGGAGCAAGATGGCTATTAGGCGGGGTTTCCACCGACCTCTCATTGCAGAATGCAAATGACATTGACGAAAATTAGAATTTTTCTTTTTATAGAAATCTATTAAAATGTTTGTACTTAACATATCCCATGACGCCATTTTTTAATTTTAGTTTGTTTGTGATTTTACTCTATGACCATTGATCAATTTTAACTACGGCATAGAGTAAAACAAAAATTTCCGTCAATGGCATTTGCATTCTGCAATGAGAGGTCGGTGGAATACCCGCCTAAGTCTTGAATGTCTGCTACCACGTCAATGTCTTTGCATTCTGCAATGAGAGGTTGGTGGAAACCCCGCCTTAGGTACAATTACTTAACAGGGTTGTTTTTAACGATTTTCTCGCTAGCCAGGGTCAATTACATATTTTTTTCTCAATAGCAGGCAAACGTCCCCCCCCCCCCCCCCCCGCGCCCCTACCCCACCTTTGGGACCCCAAATGACGCCCCTAAATAAATTAATATACAGCATATATACATGTTAGCTAAGTTATGTAACTAAGTGGAAAATATTTTCTGGAACAATGTTCGTAGCAGGAAATAAAATAAAATAACTTTGTCAAGTATTTCTAAAATATATTACAAGTGACCGGTTTCGGCACTAGGTCATTGTCAGGCTAGAGACATACAAGCAACACATGACTTAGTGCCGAAACTTTTAGTATCTTTTAGTAATACTTTACAAAGTTATTATATTTTATTTACTATGACGAAGTGAATGTAAAAATATTATTACTGAAATAGTGTTCGTCGAGTTTAAAAAAAAAAAGTGAATAGGTATCAAAGTAGGAAGGGACTTCGAAACTGTCCGAAAAAAATATGGAACATTCGTATGCCATTGACATAGGCTATATATAGTCATGTCAGGTGCAACTTTATAGACCTGTGGTTCCCAACCTGGTGGTCCACGAGACCCGGGCAAAGGGTCCGCGAGAATGCCTGCAGTGACTTAAGAGTTATTACTGTTAACAGGAACATTAAGCCCAAGGCCGTAGCCAGGATTTTTTTCGGGGGGGGGGGGGTTTAGAAATTTCATTGGATATTATATGGTGGATTTATTTTTCCTCTTAAAATCCGATTCTATCTAGTATCAAGCCATTTCATTTGGGGGGGGGGTTTGAACCCCCATGAACCCCCCCTTGGCTACGGCCTTTAATAAACCGAGAATACACCAACTCGAAAAAAATATGCGTGCCAAAGTTTCACACATCGTACATTAAAATCATACTGCATGTTATCTCATTGTTATAAAACTTACTGTTGGATCTGTAAAATTCTGTCTATATGATAGGAATGAATTTGAATATTTCCAGCAATTACTTACCCAAGTCTTGACAGCAATTGTGATGAGTCTCTATGAAGTGCAACCAAAAACAGCAAACAACACAAATTACTTAATATTTTGCAGGACAAAACAGCAATAGATAGAGAAAGATTAAGATAGACAACCTCTACGTGCAATTTAGTATCAACAAGCCTCAAATAAGAATATATGTCCTCCATACCACCAGACGATAGGTTGTAGGCCTATCTGATAAGTTCCATTATGGCGCCCATTCCACATACGTCAATCGTCAATGAAAAATTGAAAAATGACGTCAAAATGACGTAAATTGACGTGGTAGCAGAATTTTTAGCAAGTCTTTAATGTCTGCTAAAACGTCATTTTTCAATTTTTCATTGAAGATTGACGTATGTGGAATTGGCACCTTATAAACGCCTCGATCAGACTGCAGCAGCCTGATCGGGGCGTTCATATAATACCGGTATATATTTAATCCACTGGTAAACAAGATAATTTTATAATGCAAAGTGCTATTCAAAATGTGTTTGTTTACAGTTATAATCCTAGGGTATTTATTTAACCCCGATATTATTTTCTTATTATTAGTTTCTTTTTACTAGGTAGTCTTAAACTTTATATTATAGGGTGACCACACGAAAGTCAACACTCCAAAAATATAAAACTTCCACAGAACAGCCATAATGCAGCCAATCCATAATATGCAAACCAAATTCAAATTATGAAGGCTTATAAAGCTAGAAGCACTCCTGGCGCCAGTAGTCGCCATATGATTTAATTTCAATGTATGAGTATACCCGCGGATAGGAGGCTGGACCACAGCAACCCGAAACATCCGACACGAGGAAGTTGTCATGGCGCGGCTACGTCTGGGCCACACACGGCTCACACATGGCTTTCTGATGGCGGGAGAACCCCCGTCATTATGCCACTGTGGTGCAGAAAACACAGTTGCCCACATCCTTGTCGAATGCCAAAACCTCACCCACCACAGAACCTGGCCCCCACAAACATCCCTCTCAACCCTACTACGTGATGGCGAAACCGCTACCCGAACTATCCTCTCATTTTGAACTACTACGAACCTCATCAACCTCCTATAATATCCAAAAACTGAAAAAAGCAAACTTACATTAACGAACATAACCTACCGTACCTAACCATATAATATACCTGGGCGTGTGTGGCCTAGACGGCATTGCGCCAAAAAAAAAAAAAATGTAGGCCTATGAGTCTTCTCAATCAAATAAATAAATAAATAATCATTTATTTGCAAACTAACCTAAAAGTTCAATAAAATGCAAATCTGACTAATATGGATATTACGGCTGATTACGGCTATTCAATCTAATTTATGAAAACGTATAAAACTGCCCTAACGCAAACATGCAAAAATGAACGCCACGCCAAAACCGGGTTACCCGTTTGGTGTCAGTAGGTTTTATTTCGAAATTTTGGTTTCTCGGCTTTGATGGAGGCCGTGGTATAGGCTCCAGATCTACGATGGTTGTTTTGGCTCCTATAGTTGGCTTAATGATCTATAAATTAATATATATAGAACACTGTATTTGGTAACACTCTGTATGGTAACACTATATATGGTAACACTATATATATGATAACACTTGCTGTAAGCTAGCAACAAGCTGCAAGAACTGAAAATCTGTAACTGTACCTTTTTTCTAAATTCTAATGATATTGGTCGCTACTGAGCTACAATATTGGATGATTGCAGTAAATTCATTCGTAAATTATTTTTTTAATGAAGGGATTTTAAAATATATTGTAAGCAACGAAGGTCCTACTTAATTTTACGAAATTAATTAATAATTAATAAAAATAATAATAATAATAATGTTTCCATGTATTGACGACTGCGGCTGTGAAACGATGAATTAATTAATTTCATCAAAATTACGCGGCCATTTTTTTTTACAAAATATTTAGAAATCTCTCCCTTAAATATTGAATTATTCCCTTATAATACACTGAATTGAGTGAAATTAGCCTATAGGCTTAATATATAAGGCCGAACATACTATCCTATAGGCATGGACGGATGCAGGGTAGCTACCTCCCCTGCCCCCATTTGTTAAATCTATTGTAAGTTAATTTATTACGCTCTGATTTAATCGATACTACATCGGTTTTTCCTATTTTGACCCACAACTACCCCCCCCCCCTCCCAAATGGGCTGGATCCGTCCCTGCCTATAGCCCTATATACTACAAGCAGTTACGTATGTAACTCAAGACTGACCTTAATTGGCATTCTGATATTCATAAGCTCAGCATATCTCGTGACAACATGCCATGGCGCGTGAATTTTGACAAAACATGTTTTCTCATCGAAGGAACTCTGTGAAAAAAATATCTAGTGAAATTTGAGAGCTTTCAAATTATTTTCAATTTTTCACTACTGTACATACTTAATTAATACTCTAGACACCATTTAGTTGTAATTTAACCATTTCTTAGTGAGGGGGTCAGAATCCTTCATTTCTACCTACTTGGGGCATTTACATTTTCCTTCTTTCTTTCTTACTACATAACTAATACTACTGGTATATCATTTAGTTATTAATTCATTATATTCGCCCTGTAGCATATATATAACTTATTCAAGATTTTAGGGTTATTGGGTAGTGCAGAATCCTTAATTTCTACCTACTTGTGAGCATTTACATTTTATTTCTTAATATACATAATTATTATCATTTAGTTATAAATTAATCACAATCACCCTGTAGCAAATAGCTAAATTGACATTTTCGTATTATTGAGTGGTGCAGAATCTTCAATTTCTACCTACTTGGGAACATTTCCATTTTCTGCTTTCTTTCTTAATATGCATAATAAGTATTATACCATTTAGTTATAAATGAATCATATTCACCCCGTAGCATAATATAGCTAATAATTGACATTTTCTGACTATTGGGTGGTTTCTACCTACTTGGGGACATTTCCATATTTTTTTTTTTGCTTTCCTTCTTAATGTACATAATTAGTACTATGCCATTTAGTTATAAATGAATCATATTCACCCAGTAGCATAATATAGCTTATAATTGATATTTTCTGACTATTGGGTGGTGCAGAATCCTTAACTTCTACCTACTTGCGAGCATTTACAGTAGGCAGCTTACCTTTTTGTCTTGTATTTCCAGCTGAAGACCCTCCTTCTCCAGGTTTTCCTGGAACGCCTTCCTCCGCTCTCTCCGAACACTCTCAGCCTCTGTTATCACTCCAAAGTCTTCCTCTTGGTAAGCTAACACCATGTCTATCCTCCTTTTTCCATCCGAAAACAGTAATGATTCAGTACTTTCAGACTGCAATAAGAATGGAAGAACAAAAACAATCAAATCATCATCATTTCAATTTCAATCATCATTTTAATTTAAAGTCACTATGTGTAAATAGTGTAAGTCAACATTGATTGACGAGGATTCTGCATCCTCGTTTACTAAAGATTATTATTTACTTATTTTAATAAAATAAAACTCCTCTCTTTTATTATAAAATATTGGATATTAAAAAAATACAGACTAATTATAAAGTGACAAGGGTCCAGAAGCAAATTACTGCTATAAGGTCGAGTTTTAAAGATTTTTTTTATAGGGAGGCTATCCTTTGCCCAAACTTACCGTTTGGCAGATCTCTTCGGGGGTGAACTGTGTGAAGAGGCCACCTGTGGAATGTTCCAACTCTAGAGCCTTGACGTTTACCTCCGAGTTGTAGTCCAAGACCTGGTCCACAACCGCGCCCAGCCTATTCACTGAATGAAAAAAAAATACTAATCATTTTCGATTATCTGAAATCTGTACCACACAAGTGATTGCTACAATACAGTGGCGGCGCTACGGGGGTGCCCGAGGGGGCCCCTCCCAACAGTTTCTCCGGCCCCTCCGGGGCCCCCCCACTTTTGAGATATTTTGCATGTTGTTAAATTGCGGAATTATTGAACGGTATACCTACTCCCAATAAAAAATGTTTTGTTTTTTCATTGGCCCTCCCAGATAGAAGTCATGCCCCCCCCTTGGCCCCACCACCTTTAAATTTCTAGCCCCGCCACTGCTACAATAGTAGTAGAAAACACAACATAATAATATATAAATTAATACAATAGTAGGAAGAAAATCTATAAAATGTTTTTGAGGCATAATTTCTCATAGTAACTTCCAGCGTTAAGGCGTTAAGGTTAATATATTTTATTTAAGATTGCGTGTGTCAAATTGAGAAAATTAATTGATTCCTCCTTCTACAGCCATAATAGCCTAAGTTAGATAAGATATGGAATTCACAAGATATAAAGGCTTTACATTTCCTTACATGAAATAGGCCTATTATTATTTCAAAGACACCAGACTAAGGGTTTTTTTTTAAATATAGGACGGTTAATCGGATAAAAATAATTTAATGAATGCATCCGATTGACCTCTTCAGTCGTAGGTTAGTACCCGTGTTGAGTTACGACACGTCTCCGACCCTATGGTGTGTAGAGACTCGTACAAGTACAAGCCTGATATACTATGTTGCCAAAGAAGCCGGAGCATTAAGCTGCTATTATAGAATAGTATAGGTTATTATAAATCAGTATGGAAAGTAGGCAAGGCCGTGTCCAGTGGGGTGGAAAATAATGGGGGGGGGGTGGCGCCAAATGAAACACCGCCCTTCGATAACCTATCGCCATGTCACTGCCTGGGCAAATCCAATGAAATCTCGAAATGTCGACCCAGTCCTGGATTTATAAATAGGCCCTATACGCTGCGGCCTAGGGGCGGCACCGTCCTAGGGGCGGCATATTTCAGAGGACGGTCACTTGATTTCAGAGGATAAAAGTCTATGGCCCGTAAAACATTTTATAAAAGATATTTTATAAAAGTTATTTGACAAAGATCTTTGATAGTGTAATACGCCATATTTTATAAAATTTTTAATTTTTAAAATTTCTTTTATAAAATGTAATAGGTTGGCATTACAGTTTATAAAAGAATTTGATGAAGATTCCAAAATGGCGAAGTTCAGTTGGACTGTTGAAACTTTCTTTTATAAAAGACCCATTCTTCAAATATGTTATAAAATATGCAAAATATGTTTTATAAAACGTTTTACAGTGTAATATGGGCCTAACAGTCCACTGGTTTTCTCATGTCTTTTTATGCTTATAATTACTACAATTGGAAAATTATTATTTTAGAAAGGTATGTACATGGGGCGGCGGAAATAAAGTTTCCTACACTCATAAAAAATATAAATCCGGCACTGAGTCGACCATCACAAAGCTTTCCTTATACTAAAGTATATGCATTGAAAAGCAAAAAATGTAACTAAATGCCGTTCAAGTTGAAAATTCGGTAAGTACTGTACGCCAACGCAAAAGCAAGACTTAGAAAATGTACCGAACTGTAAAATATGTGCATTGTATACGTACAGTAGGCCTACTGTATTTAATATTCATTGTCTGTAAAGCGTGTATATCTACTGTTTTATTATGGAAGAATTGAATTCACTATGGAAAAAGAAAGCTATTTTTAGATAATTAAGTTCATAAATTGTCTATGAATTCCCATTTCATGGCTAATGCACCGTATAAGTAAGTCCCCGACTTTAATAGATTGACCAAATGCCCGTTATAACTTACTTATGCGAATAAAGTAGTGGCAAGGCCTCTGACTTTCACGTAAAAGGTTATTGGTTTGAGTCCCCTACTTGATACATTTTATGGCATTAATGCTTTGGAGGGCATGTAAAGCCTTCCTACTACAATAGTTGAGTGTTATTAAAATTATTACTTGTTTATTAAATAGGTGTGCATGCTATAAACTAACAATCATCCCAGTATACGAAAGTTTTTTTATTCCATATTCATCGAACTCTACGAATTTTTTTTAAATTTTAACCCATCAAAATCTATGGAAGTTTTTTATTCCATAATTCATTAAAATCAACGTAAGTTATCCCTTGTTAACCCTTGCCCCCCCCCCTCTTTTCGGAGAGATGACGTTGCCCATGCGAGTCGCTTTTACAATTTTACACCCCTCTCTAAACACTTGTCCTCCGTTGACCCCTGTAAGAAATGAAAAGTGACGATTCTATTTTGTATTATCGTATGATACAAATCTACAATACATTACAACATGTGCGTGATTTATAGCTGATGTGTAGGTGGAACAATTGTCATCAAGGGAGAAGACATGCCAATCCAACTTTACGATGAGAATATAACAAGCTTCAAATATCATAGCTGGGTGATAAAAAATGCAAAAGACACGAAAAAGGAGCTTCCCACGCTTTAGCTGTTGCAGCCCTTAGCATTTGCCTTAAATAACTTTTGACATGGCATCCTTCGATTCTCCCTAATAATTTATTGTGACATTAATTACTGGTATTGGAATATTTCGATCGTGGTGACGTCTATTTTTAAGACGTTTTTATGGTTTTAAGACTAAGAATCTCAAAAAAGACGCCACCTTGATCGATTTTTTATGGTTCTAAGAGAGTCGTATCTGTACTGGGTAAAGTCATGCTTCCACCTGCTACATTGCCTCAATGGTAAGCTTGCTTCAGCTTGTCGCTTGTAGCCGCCGTAGGTTGACATCGAGGACGTATACCAGTTTGCCAATGGTCAAAATTGTACTCCTAATTGCTTTTAAGAGTGGGCTCTTAGATTGCCGCCTCCAAATTTTTAGATTGCAAATTAAGTAGTTTAGTGTGCCCTATAAGGACAGTGGAATTATACTCATTTCATTCACTTCACTTCACTTTTCCCTTGTCCAGTAACCTCGGACAAGGTGCAATATATTGAAGAAAAAAAAATTGTCACGCTCAAGCTTCCACTTATCGAGCGATCTTTAATAATAATTATTATAATAATAAACGTTTATATTTTCGGGACGATACTTAAGACTAGATAGTCTTTTTCTGTCTAACCCACGTTCAAAAAGCAATAGTCAACAAATTCCAAAAGACATCAACGAAACAAAAAACGCTTATGTGTAAATAATTTCATTTCTAAACGTGTTTATAACAAGATATATTTTGACAGCAAAAAACTTTAGATTTTGCATACGAAGACTTGTTCATTAAACTTCAAACAGGGGGTCCTGGGGTCTACCCATAGAAAAAATTTTGAACGAATAGGCGCAAATTAGTAGGTTTATCGACGCTTATCGTACAACGTTGTCACCTTATGGACTGCACCCCCCCCCCCCCCCGGGAAAAGTAATTGAAGGAAAACTGAAAACTTCCTTTTAATTAGCCTACCTTCACTTTGACAAAAATGACAAAAAAAAAACTGGAAGCCTTTGAGTTGTGGTGCTACAGAAAAATCTTGAAAATCACATGCAGAGACCACATAATCAACGAAGAAGTGCTCCATAGAATAAACGAAAAAAGAGCTATTATGTCATTATGTCATTTCAACATGAAGAGGATGGGGCATATTCTGAGACAGCACGAAGGGCTCCTCAAGAACATCATTGAGGGTATGGTTGAAGGCACCAACTCAAGAGGACGACAGAGGAAGGAGTACCTAGAGGATGTCATGAAGGACCTAGGGTGCAACACCTACAAAGAACTGAAAAGGACCGTACAATACAGACAGAGTGGAGGAGAAAAATACAACATTCGCTGCAAACCAATCCCTAGATTGCGACTCAAGAAGACCTTCACTTTAAGGTTTGGGTCTATTGCTTTTGGCAAAAACATTCTTCGTTTTCACGAATCAAAAAAATATTCAGTTCGTTGGTTCGGGGGTCCCCATGACTGCGGGGGTCCTCGTGACTTCGGGGGTCCCCATGTCTTCGGGGGTCCCCATGACTTCTGGAGCCCCTGTGCACCTGTGCGCTCATATTTAATTTTGCCACTGCTGCTATGTATTAACAACAATATGTAATACGTTGTGTATATATAGTTAATAATATACCGGTACAGTCAAATATAGTCGATGGTAATCGTTATGTTATTGCAGGCAATTGGAAAGCAAAAAATGAAAACATCATTTAAAGATAAGTATCACTTGTATGTGTACACGGAAATCCTTGCAAAAAAAAAAAAAAAAATCCCCGTACGGTTACTCTAACCTGCACGACAATTTATAAATTGGCGCCCGACACTTATCGTGCAACACAGTTCCAACTGCACGTACTTTGGAGTGTTTTTATGTGTAATGGGTAATGTGTCCCCCTTTCCTTGTACCCATACCCTTTACCCTGTGGCGTTACAAATTACCAACCCCTCCCCCCCCCCCTATGGATCCGCCCCTGGTCTGAGTTCAAATCCGACGTATTAGTCAAGGCATTATAAAAATGCTTTAAAGTCTTTTCTTAATCTTCTTGCTTTTGCTCCAGCTGTGTGTTTTTTTATTAAATTTATTTTTAACTGTATAACTATTGTTAGGTAGGTAGCCTATATTGCATGCGTACAATATTATTACAGGTTTTACGGTACTTAAAATTTAAATTGTGTATAATCGCTTTCGATGTGGACATTGTATACATGTGGATGGCACAGATAAATACTATTTCTTTATTTATATATATATTTTTTATTGCATGGTATGCCTATGTGTTTTAACCCCCATGATATAACTGGTCTAAAATGAAACTTGAACTTAAGCAATGTTATCTTCTTCTTTTAATCCCTCTTCTATCGAAGATTGGCGATAACTATTGCGATATCATGGCGATTATACTGATTAGGCAATATTATAGGTAGTTAATTCTAATTACTAATTCTCCGACAGTTTTCTAAATATGAGCCTTAGGATTGGGATGGGTAACCTACACCTACAGTTAGTGTTAGGTAAAAATAGCTTGTCTAGAGATAGGTGAGTTGTAGCAACAAATGCCCTGAAAAACTCATTCCCTCCTAAACTACTGCTAATGCATCCTAGAATAAAAATATTTTTGACTTACCGAGCTGGTCATTTGAACAAGCTGGATAGATCGCCAGTCTGGAAGGCCTGCGATCCGGATGCCAGGTACTGCTAACTCGACTCCTATTGTCAGCTTTCGGGAATAGGCTGATGGAAGCAGTTTTGGTGGTGTCCTGGGTGTGTTTTCCGTCCGACAAAAAGTGGCTCGAGTACCTGAAACGGAAGGAAAATCGCCACGCTGATTAAAAAATTGGGGACATTCACTGAATTTTGTTTAGTTAAATAAGAGCAAATTTGAGTACCTACTTCGTACAAAGTCGATTTTCATATGAAATACCGATCGTTGAGTCGTCAAAAATAAACATTAAATTAGCAGAAATGCTCCTCTACATTTCGAAATAGTCTATGACATAACGCATTCACCAACACCAATTAGCCACAGTTCTTAAACCCCTTTCTCGAGACTACCAAACTAATCGTTTTTTTTTACAAATCAAATACAATCATTGTGGGCGATCTGTGTTAGAAAAAGGTATATATTTCAAGATACTAGAAATATTTCTTCTGTAGGTCCAAATTGCTGTGTTCATCTTCGATAGATGAGGCATTTACAGAAGAAGAAGAAGCCCCTGCAACTTTCGTGAATCACGACATGTTGACCTTCATCTTGAGATTTGCGTTGACAATTTACAAAAATTTGGTCTATCTCTGTCTTCAGTACCTGTTAAGAGCTTCATCGCTCTGCGTGGCCTTCATGAAGTTCCCCAACCCTGATGGGCTACCAGGGGACACATTTTCAATAGGGCTGGTCTCCCCACTGTTGGGGGCAGGTACAGTAGAGGCCATGGAAGGCTGTCTGGTGAGAGGCAGCTGCTCCGGAGGTGAATAGCTTTTTGATCTGGGGCGGGCGGACATACTGGGCACCTGAAATAACGCAAGTCCCTGCAAAAACTAGGTTATTCTATATAATAGTGAGAATTTAGAATGAAATTATTTACCAAACCTTGTGCACAGGTAACTGTTGTGTCAGCTATAAGTCTATGATGAGGCCCTAAGACAGGGGCATTATTTGGGGGGTCCCAGTGGAGGGGTCAATTCCCCCCCCCCTCCTCCTTTGAAAAAAAAGACATCGACCATCACTAACGAGGAAATCGTTACATCCACCTTGTTTAAAATTGTATACCTAATTGTATTCTTGCCGCCCGCCCCCCCCCCTGTAAAACATTATTTATTAATTATGATCCTGCCACAAACAGGGTCAATATCTATTCAAGAATGTATAGAACTACAATATCTAATCCATAATATCTATGTCAAGGACGGATACGGGGGGTGGGGGTTGAGGGGGGCTGGGGGTTGAGGGGGGGGGTAGCTGCCCCCCCCCCCAAATTCGGTAAATCTGTAGTAAATTAATTTAATACGATCTAATTTAAACGATCCTACATATATTTTTCCTATTTTGACCCTCAACTCCCCTCCCCAAATGGGCTGGATCCGTTCCTTATCTATGTAGGGTGTAGCCAACAAAGTATACAAACCTAGACAATATTCCTTTGTAGCGTCTAGCGAGTGCGAGACTATGTTACGAGTAATATATTATATATTGTATACCCCGTTGATGTATCTATACACAACAATTTGGCGGGGATTCCACCGACCGGCTAGGGCTAAATACAAAAACGGTGACGTGGTAGCAGACATTCAAGACTAAGGCGGGGTTTCCACCGACCTCGCATTGCAGAATGCAAATGACATTGACGGAAATGTTTGTTTTACTCTATGCCATAGTTAAAATTGATCAATGATCATAGAGTAAAATCACAAACAAACTAAAATTAAAAAATGGCGTCATGGGATATGTTAATTACAAACATTTTAATAGATTTCTATAAAAAGAAAAACAAACATTTCCGTCAGTGTCATTTGCATTCTGCAATGCGAGGTCGGTTGGTGGAAACCCCGCCTAAGTCTTGAATGTCTGCTACCATGTCACCGTTTTTTATTTAGCCCTAGCCGGTCGGTGGAATCCCCGCCTATGAGGACACTTGGCGAAGTTAATTTTGTTTCAACTCAGGAAAGGCATGTTAGTCACATTCAGGATAAGATGAATCATTGCATTATACAAATTATGTACTATCAGATCAGTACTAAAATTCCACCGCACCAAACATGGGATGCCTTTGTTATTTCTGATAAAAAAAAATTGTGCTGTAAATCCATTCCATTTTGGAGGGGGTCATAACCCCCTGACCCACTTCTAGATCCGTCTTTGCACATAACTTAGTTCAAACTGCAAGTCTTACCTGAAGAAACTGTGTGAAAAAGCCTTCTTGCCTGTTGATTGGGCTGGGAATAACCGATTTCGGCCGAAGTTGCTCATTAATTTGGGTTGACAGTCTTCGCCCCTGCAGTGGGCTAGTTTTTGCCCGCCCTAGCTCGGAGCTCCCGTTATCGTCAATTTCAGACATTTTCTGAGCATTATTCTCATTCAAGTGTTGATTTTTCTATATAAAAAAAAAATAATAAAGCACCGGTACAAGTGAACCGTACATGCTTTCCTATTTATCAATTAACCTAGGTACCGTAATAGCTCCATGGTAAATAATAGTGCACAATAATAATTATGTAAATAGTATAATAACAGTCTTAAAAAATATGATACGTTCAAATCTACAATAGCCTACGACATCCGCCAAATTTGGGCGAGCGCCCACCGCATGCCGACCCCCCATCAAGAAGTCGTTGCATGTCGCTCTGGTAGAATTATCTAATGTAACCCCAATAACCGTCATCATTTATATATAAGTATATATACTGTATATAATATAATATTTCGATGGCATAACGGTAGCTTGTTCGTACCTGTGTGAGTCTCTACACATCATCCGGTGACCTATATAGCCTATCGTAACTCAACACAGGTACTACCTACAAAGGTGACTGAAGAGGTTATTCGGAGAGGCTACATTCATTGAATTGTTTGCATGCGAATATTCTTTTATTTAAAAAATATATATATACTGTATATACAGCATATATAATTATTATTGATTATAAAAAGCAGGTCTTTAAAGGTAAACCGCGTTTCGAAGTTTTTACACAAAGTCAAAGTTCTTAGGCCATAAAAATTAACTTCTCCATCCACGGCTATGCAAACATCTCATGTCATAGAAATAGGCTACTCTTTTAAAGACTTCATAACAAATATACACTTCTTCGGTGACTAATTTACTGCCACAAGCTCCATGTAATTAGGATAAGACTGAGTCGTCGAGTATCAAAGTCGCCAATGTAATTTTTGACCAATTTTTCAGAAACCACAAAACCTGTAAATAGTACGGTACTGTAAAAATCATATACTGTATTAAACTCAACTGGCAATACAGTTACTGAACTATCAGTTTAGTTTAATACAGTATATTATTTCTACTGTATTTACAAGTTTTGTGGTTTTTGAAAAATTGATAAAAAATTACATTGGTTACTTTGATACTAGACGACTCAAGTGTGTTGATATTGCTTTATTATATTACGTATATATTAATCATTAAGTTCTTCTATTTGTTTCAGCCTCCTAAATGGTCAAATAAACCATAACATAGCTTTACAAATGATGTGATAGGGGAAAGTCGGGTTAAGTGAGACAAGCCTTAAATTTCTAGGCTATTGGCGGGAAATCGTCTAATGAGACATGGTAGGTGTCCACATGCTCCAATTACTTGTTAACTACAACACTTGAGTGTCTCTATCACTTTTAACTCAGCAAACTTCGTTCGTATGGAATCAACGGCTCTGTCTCATTTTACCTCACCCGTATGCCCCACCTAGTAAGGTAAAGTGAGACAAGTGTCGACTTTTGTCGAAAATGAAACCGTTTAAATTGAAGCCTTCATTTCATGTTGTTGTTTCTAACGCCTGCTTTCAGCATTTCTGCTTTAAGCAACCCTGTCAGCCTGGCGGGGGGAGTGAGTCTGTTTGTTAACTTGAGGCACCCAAAGGGCAGACTCTATCACCTCGGGGAAAGGGGAGTTGACTAACAGGGTGGACCTCCTGATTATAGTGGATTCCGAACCACTTGGGAAACATGGTAAAGTCACATGATTAGATCGGAGGTGACCAGGACTCGACTTGCACTGCCTAAGCGCGTTATCATGTCCCACCAGGTTCCCCTGCCAACGCTTTGCACACTACCAAGTTGCCGCAGTTTGAAACATGCTCTGCTCTAATGGAATCAACATGGTAAGGCCGTTGGCAAGCCTTCATTTCATTGACAGCTGATCAGTCATACTATCATATAAGCAGGTTGCTGTAGGCTTTCATGGCCAAGAAATAAAACCACAAAACTTAAGTGGCCCACTTTACCTGACTTTCCCCTATCGTATTGATGTTTACACTTATACTTTTCCCCTCCAATTGTCTCTTAATTGCCTTGGTCATACCTAAACTCGCGACCTGAATGTACAAACAATACTACCCTTACCTTAACTCACGAAGTCCGCATCCCTTATCAAGCTACACGACTGGACTAGATAGGGAGTTTAGTCAGCGACTGACCTCGTATCGACTGCTGAGTTCATTACGAATTGACAAGCTACTACCATAGCAATGTGGATATATACACACAAATAATATGCCTACGCAGTCAAGCCCACCATAGGGCTTAGGGAATTGGATTTGTTTGGCCTATTTTTACTTTCACTCATATGCGAAATATAGTGAAAGTATTATAAATAAAATCGTTTCCTTTTTAACTTTATAATAATTTGAATACATTTTTTAAAACTTGACGACAACATAAGGTTGAAACCGGTCGCTTTTTTTGTTTTTTTAATTTTTTATGTAATATTGACAAAGATATAGGCTAGGCTAATTTATTAAAAAAAAAGTAGTATGATCGACCAAATTTTCGATTTCTCGATTTTGTGTTTCCCATTATCGTTATAATTACTATAGGCTAGTATACGAGTATAAGTCTGAAAAAGTGGTTTTAAGTATTTTATGTTATCCTATAACGGCAATTAGAGGTACGGAGTACCGATTTAAATTTGTGGAAAGCCTCTATGGGCAAGAGATCTATGGCATGGAGCGATGGGACTTTGACACAAGCTATTTAATATATAGAAATGTGGTTGGGCTACATAGTAGTAGTAGTAGTAGTGTTCGTCGGGTTAATAACGACTTAGGCCTCATATTTGGGCCCATAGAGCGACCCCGACTTGACTGTCCTACGCCAGCCCATAGGACAGTGGACCTCCTGATTATAGTGGATTCCGAACCACTTGGGAAACACAGTGAGGTCACACGATTAGTTCGGAGGTGACCAGGACAAGTCCCATACCAAGTTGAATCCAGCGGACCAGAGCAGGTTCAAAGATGCAGATAATTTGGTCGTGTGCACAGTGCCGGTAGGGAAACATGGTAGGACTTGTCCTGGTCACCTCCGAACTAATCGTGTGACTTCACTGTGTTTCCCAAGTGGTTTGGAATCCACTATAATCAGGAAGTCCACTGTCCTGTGGGCCCACACCTTGGCCTGGGACTGTGTCCAACCATTCTACTACTAGTTGTGGTCAAAATAATAATAATAATAATAATAATAATAATAATAATGCGTGTATTTATCAAAAAAACATAACAAATTATACTGAACCGGTGCCACAAAGCCAAAAAGGCGCGTTGGGATCACCACACAATTTTTTACTGTAGTAGTTTATTTACTAGTTCGTCACACTAACAATATATTTTTTCAAACTGTATATGTGAGTAGACTTACAATATAGTTCTTAATGATAGACAAGGTAATATTTTCATTGTATCCGGCCCTAATCATTTCATTATAGTAACTCAAACCTCTATAGTTGACAGAATTTCTGCTGTGTGTTAATTTGTAATTAAGGAACCGTGAGGTAAGAAAAAAAAAGGTGTAGGACCGATTAAATCAGTGCATCAAATGATAAGGGGAAATGTTAAGGTAATGCGGGCCCCTCCTAAGGTGCCCATTCCATTGACCGGCTAGGGCTATTTCCAAAAACGGTGACGTGGTAGCAGACATTCAAGACTTAGGTGGCGTTTCCACCGACCTCGCATTGCAGAATTGACGGAAATGTTTATTTTCCTCTATGTATGCCATAGTTAAAAGTGATCAATGATCGTACAGTAAAATCACAAACAAACAAACTAAAATTAAAAAATGGCGTCATGGGATATGTTAAGTACACACATTTTAATAGATTTCTATAAAAAGAAAAATTCTAATTTCCGTCAATGTCATTTGCATTCTGCAATGCGAGGTCGGTGGAAACGCCACCTAAGTCTTGAATGTCTGCTACCACGTCACTGTTTTTGGAAATAGCCCTAGCCGGTCAATGGAATGGGCGCCTAAATCTAATACCTACCTCATATATTGGCAAAATTGATCTTTGAATGCCCTGACCCTGACCCCTTGATGAATACTGTATATTATTGTATATAAACTGTTTTAATATACACAAAACATTAATTTTACTCATATGGACGAACTCTAGAAATAAGACTTTATTTTATAATTTTACAATTGATCACTTGACAACATCCATTGCGTGTATTATCACAGTGCATATATACCGTATTTAAATGCCTACAGTAGGTCTTCAAATAGCATTTTTACCAATATCAGGGGACCCGAAAGGTGAAAGTAATTAATTATTAGCCCTCATCCACAGTTTTTTTCAAACATTTTACTTTATGATAGGTACTTAACTTATGACACTTAGACATGTTGGTCCCCCAATTGTATGCCATTATTATATTTAATGTCTGTGCTACCTATTAGCCTGTTAGAGCATGCGTTTGTGGCAGAAATAGTTAAGGCGGGTATTCAACATACGAACATCGTCAATGAAAATTATGAAATTGAAGGACATTTCAATTTTTCATTGATGGCGGCCATTCCACATGTTTTTTTCAAAAATTGACAATTTTCTATTGAAACGTAGGCCTATGCGCCAAATTTTTGAAATTTGTTTGCATTTGTTTTTTGAAATTTTGTTTGTAACTTATTTGTTTTCTTCGTACACTTATTATTTTTAATAAAACCTAATAATAGTATAGGAGATCCGAAGTAAGATCGACCTTCACCGATCTGCTTAATGAATGAAAACTGTTTTTAAAAAAAATCAATTAAAAGAACCGGTCCGAGTTCACTCGAACATGCTTTCCAATTTATCAAAATTATTAGATAGAGAAAATTAGTAATTTTATGGCAAATATTTTTCCTATGGTTAAATTTCCGATATCTCGGGGGGGGGGGCGGTTGTCCACCTGACGTCACTGGAAGTGAGGTAAATTCTCGTTGATAGGTCAAACAAACACATTAATTACCACACAGCAATAATGGCAGGGCATGCAATGCATTTGAGCGCGAATTTTCTATCATTTTTTTCAAAAAATAATTTTTTGGGCAAAACCAAATATTTTTTTGGGAAAGCAACCTATCCGGTTTCGTTACTCAATTTAACACCTAAAACATGCTTGAAGGTAGAAATCATCGATAGAAAGGTTTCGCGTTTTTTAGTCATTTTTTCATTAAAATTTAGTTATTTTTATTTTTTTATCCCCAGAAGCAAACTATCAAGGGGCAAGCGACCCCCCGCATTTTGTCAACATTAATAAGGACTACAATCTACGAGAATTTAAAAGAAATCGTTGGAGCCGTTTTTGAGAAATAATTTTTTTAGACGTTTTTTTGGAGTTTTTTGAAAATAAAACCCCCCCAAATTGAGTTAGCCCAAAAAAAAAAAAAATTGTCCCGAGGTATGATTTTTGTGAACCTACATGCCAAATTTCACTCAAATCCACTGAGTAGTTTGCCCGGAAATCGACGAACAGACAGACAGACCGACAGACAGACATTTTGTAAAAACCACTTTTTTGGGTTCCTGGGACCTCAAAACGTGTAAATCCGTTGAAATCTCGGAATCGAAAATTTCGACCATCACAAAGCTTTCCTTATACTACGTATAAATTGGAAAGCAATAATTGCTGTACTTGACACACTTGACATATCCCATGACGCCATTTTTTAATTTTAGTTTGTTTGTGATTTTACTCTATGATCAATTGATCAATTTTAACAATGGCATAGAGTAAAATTGAAATGTCCTTCAATTTCATAATTTTCATTGACAATGTACGTATGTGGAATACCCGCCTAAGGTCGCCCATCAGTTTGCATTGTCTGATAAATTTAGTTCTGTCAATGGTTAATTTGTGTGGATTATTGTCAGAGGCGGTCGCAGCAACCGGTACTGCGGGAAATTGCCCCCCTCCCCCCTTTGGAATGCAGTTATATTCTTTGTCTCTATAATCCAATTGTTAACTGCACTCAAAATGCGTAAAACCCCACTATTTTAGCCCTATTTTTTAAAACAAATTCCCCGGGCCCTCCTTGTACACAATTTTATTAATTTTTTGTAATATACTATAGAAACCTTTTTGCTCTGAAAATGAGTAAAACCCCAATATTTCAGCCCTATTTTTCAAAACAATTCTCCCGGGGGAGACCCCCGACCGGACCCCCCTGGTGCACAATTTTATTAATTCCCTGTTATATATTGTAGAAACCTTATTGCTCTGTAAATGAGTGAAACCCCAATATTTCAGCCCTATTTTTCGAAATTTTTCTTGAGATATGATACAGTATAGCAGCGCCGTACTATATGATGGTAGACGGCCGCTTACTTCTTTTTCGGTGCTGCCTTCTTTGCAACTGGCTTGGCGGGGGTTTTCTTTGGCTTAGGAGCCTTCGGCTTCTTGGTTGGTGAACCTTTTGCAGCTGGCTTCTTAGCTTTTTACGGTGAGGAAGTCGCGCGCGACAGCCGCGGCTGCAGGCTTCCTAGTCGTTGCCGGTTTCTTAGCCTTGGCAGGCATAGCTGCTGGTTTTTTTGTGAGCTTCTTGGCGGTGGACTTCTTGCCAGAGGCAGGCTTAGCCCCCAGTGAGGTGGTTGTCGCCTTCTCCTTCGCTGCCGACTCGGACGAGCCTTTCTCGGTAGTCGAGATCTTGAAGGTTCCACTGGCACCCTTGCCTTTCGTTTGCACTGAATGAGCCTGACACGTGACTGCCGATTTCAGGTACTTCTTGATGAAAGACGCCAATTTCTCAGCATCAACCTCGTAGTTGGCTGAAATGTACTTCTTGATGGCTTGCAGTGATGAACCACCGCGTTCTTTCAAATTCTTCACAGCAGCAATGACCATTTCAGATGTTTTCGGGTGAGTCGGCTTTACTAGGGGCTTCTTGTTTTTTGCGGCAGCTGCTGAGGGCTTCTTCGGTGTCCCTGCCTGGGCCGGAGCGGTGACCTAGCAGTCGTGCCAGCAGCAAAATCAGAAATATCGAGAGATTTCTTCCGAACCCTGTGGCTCATGCGCAAAGGACACTATGGTCATTAATTTAAAAGGTGCGTACGTCCATGGGAACGGCCTTCCCCATTTTACATACTTTTATGAAAATGGGTGGAGGGGCGCCAAATTATACACCGCCCCCTTCGAAAACCTATCGTTAGCGTATACGCTACTGACAAGTGCCTCCCCCATTCATGAGGTCTGGGATCCCCTCTGATTATTGCCAATGCATATTCATACTGTCATGACTGGATGATATTTTAATTAGCCAGATACAATACAGAGCGGGTTGGCAAATAAACTAATTTAAACAAAATATGATTAAGTCCTTAAATTATACATATTATAATAATTACACATATAACTTTATAAACATTAAGCTCCAATTTAGCTGTATATGTTAAAAATTCATGAAAGGACACTGAGTTATATATCAATGTAAAAATTAGTTCGAATTAATAATAAATTTATTAAGCATAATGTTAGAAATATATTATTCTAAATTTGAATTAGGGACGTACTAAAAATTGTTTATTTCGCTGTTTTTGACTCCAGAATGCGTTATGGGATAGCAACATGGGGAAGCGCCACTGGCGGTCGGGTTTTCAAAGTCCAAAAGCGTGCCATTAGAGCTCTGATTGGGACATGGGATCAACGAGTGTCTCGAGGACCCTTATTCGAGAAACTCGGTATCCTCCCTCTGGCATCAGTGTTTATACTCGAGACGTAGCCACTTGCACAAATATGCTTTTAATGCAGAAACTCACCACCATCAGACACGGAGTGGGGGTGACTTGCACCAGGAGCAATACCGTACAGCCGCCATGGGAAATTCACCCTACCATTTAGGTGTGAGGTTGTATAACCACCTACCCAGCCTCCTAATAAAAGGCTTCCACCTTTAATACCATCCCAATTTAGGAAGGGCGTGATTAGGCTTCTTGGTGTGAACCGCCCTTACTCCGTGTCTGAATTTTTTGACCACAACTACAACAGTTGAGTTTATATCTTGTGTATCATATGTTTCTGTGTTTCTGTTTGACGTAATAGAGTTGTAACGACGCCGAGAATACCATTGTCTTTTTATAATGGCCAATACATGACTTATGAATTTCGAAATCATAATATGGCCGCCAGTTTTCCCGCCATTTTTTTGTTTTCATATGTTGTCACCTCCGAAGCAGAATACACATTAACTTGTTGCCAGCAAAAAGTAAAAACTCCAAAAAGTAAATAAATATTAAATGTTAGAGTAAGGCAAGGTAAAAATGTAAATTTGAAATGGCTTTATATAATATTATATATTCTCTGAGCAGTATTATTTTATTCTCTGTATTTCTATTTAGTAGTATAATAAATGTGTCTTCCATTAGAAACCGTGAGTAGAAAATATTTCCTTTACAATTTACTCTTCATACTAGCTAACCAAACAATATGCATTGTTCGTATTGCACAAGTGGCCTTGCAATACCTACAATGAAATAAATGTGCACATCTATTTTTTTAATGGAATCATTATTGCTAGATATTTAATAGACAGAAAAGCGGTATTCGTAACCTTATTTTTAACTTGACTGCAAACCGATAAGCATAGTTCTAAAGTCTATTATGGTTGTTTGATTTCACTCAAATATAGCCCCAATGGCTGACTCATCTAGGCAGGCATTTGAAATCGTACTAGAACGTAAACATGTGTTCAAGCTTGTAAAATTTTAATGGGCTGCGCTGCGTCAGAACTCTTTACAGGTTTCTTTTCTGATTTGCAATTTTTGCTTGTAGTCAGGTCTTCAGGTTCTTGAACTTTTTCCGCGGGACTACCACACCAATCTTTTTTTTTTGTAAAAATTGTTGAATGTTAAAGGAAATAAGGTAAAGGCTCAGTTTAGCTACCCCTCATAAAATCACAAAATTTGGTTCTATATCGTTGATTTAGCTTTTTCCCATTTCTGAAAGAATTAAAAGTCGGAAAAGTATAGTTTTTGAGTTACAGCCGAATTTAGTTCGAATTTTTGCATGGGCAAGTATAGGGACAAATTGCTCATAAAATTTTTTATGGAAGGAACCTTGTCAGAGGCATGTAAATAAGACAACCCTTGATTAAAATATGAATGCCATAATAAATGGGATGTTTTCCTTCCATATTAAAAGCATTTTCATTCGACTTTTGATACAGCGGGGTAGCTAAACTGAACCTTTACCGGAAATAAATAGTATTTGGTTATTTTGAACGAAAGTGTTAAAGTGGAACACATTATTTCAGTGAAATAAGTTGCCCTGTGAGAAATGGTTATGTTTTTGGGCATAAGACCCCCTCAGATAGCAATAGCATCGACATAATACCTGATGAAAATTTGGTTACATATATAGTTTATTTATCTTGAAAAAACTCATATACGAAAGAAATAAGGAAAGTTATTTATTTACAGCCCAATTTCATGTTGGAATTTTGGTAGATAGGGGCTTTTGAGCGTTTTCACTCGTTGGAATGTGACCCCAAAATCAAATAATTCTTGCTTGAAATGGAACTTGTCATGTAAACTGAACGTTTTCCTTCCACTTCATATGCATTTACATCCGACTGTATTTACAACATAAAGGCTAATGTGAACCTTCAATTAATACCTACTTTCGTCCTTGGTGGTTTGGTGATTGAATTGATTAGTTGAAAAATTTATTTTGTAGAGACTCTCGAAAGTGGGAAGGTATGTGGCATCAACTCAGACAAAATTGAGTTTCTCCTGGAGAGAGATAAGTCATCTGTCTTGGTCATAACTGCAAATGATTTCTTCGCAAGCTGGACTGGACGGTACAGATACAGTTGTGTCTTCACCGTCCGCATCAAGGAGACATCCCAATACACAGGTGGATTGGATTTTATATTCGCCGGTTTCAGAAAGAAAAGAGAAGAGGGTGGTCAGTCTTCTTGATTAATTGCATTGTAGCTAGGGTTGCCACCTATACGATATTATATCGTATTCTACGATATTTCTTACTGTCATACCATATTTTATACAAGCCTGATGTCGTACCCAAAATCACTATAATTTGGCTACTAAATACAATATTTTTACGTAGAAAATATCGTATCCAAGTTAAGCTTTAGAACATCAAAGTTACTAGACATACTAGTTACTAGATACATGTATACAGTACCTAGTTACTAGTACTAGTTACTAGATATATACAGTACCTATGTATAACCATTTAAATTTTGCCCAATTTTTCCAATGATTTGTGCTTGAGCGTATTAATAAAATAATTGGGGGTTTAAGAAGAATCTTTCCAAAGTTTTGGAAAACAACATGGAGTGAAAGGTAATCGATTAAATTCTCTTCCCGCAGTAGGTATATTAGCAAAATCGCTCTTTGAAGATCTCATGAAAAGTATAAATTCTGATAATACTAATTTGTTAATTGGAAATATTGTCAATCTAATAAAAGAAATAAAATAATCTAAATGGAAAAAGCTGCCGACGTTTTCCAAAAAGGGGACTCACCTAATAGATTTTTATGGATTTGCGAGACTTCACAAGATGAAATCTATTGTGTATTATCACTCGTTATATATTTTAGTAGTTGTTTACGTCTGGAAAGATTCCCCTTAAAAATTAGTAGTGCGGCAAGGTTTATTGATTCAAAAAATCGCCAACAGCAGTGAAATTATTGCTGAGACAAGAGGTGCGCAGATGAAATAGCTACTTGGTATAATGCAGCAAAACTCATATTACCCGAATAAATTCTGACTGGACCCGATTTGGATAATCAAATATTCGGACTTTCTTGTACAAGTCTAATTTTGCAATAAATATTCATTCTAAAGCTAAAAAAATATCATAGCCATTAGAAAAAATAGTTCCCTACATTTTGATATATGATATGGCGTCGTCACGATCACCGATTGGCCAAAGTTTTCAAAATCTTTCAATATCCAAATGCCTTCCCTGCGATCAATCATTTCTGTAAAAATCAATGTGGCCATATTATTAACGGTAAAATATCATGTATCGAAGTGTAGAGAAATATTTCTTCTAATGTCTGTGATATTTTTTCAGCTCTACAAATAATATTTCTTGGGAAATTCGACTTTATAAAAAAAACGAGTAGCGTGGATGTTGTGGTGTGTCCGATTTGCTCATAATTAGAAATGCTTCACTTTCTGTACTGAAGTGTACTGTATAATACTGACTTTATTTCTAGTCAGTGGGCTCAGTTTTAGCCGAACCACCTGACTAGGGTTTATTTTAGCGTACAGTTAATCTGTGGTATGTAGAATAGTATGCAGCTTTTGTTGTTGTTTACAGGTATCTATGCAGTAATTCAAGACCTGAATTTTCGAAAAAATAGTACAACCGGCGAATGTATTGATTATATTCAGTTTAGGAAGCCGAGTGGTTTCTTCAAGAATCCTCAATTTTCTAAAACGTAAGTACCTTTGATATCTAGGATAGATCACTGTTTTGATATCAGTGGAAAACATCCATCTTCTTTTCCCGCGCCTTATCTCCTATGGAGGGTCGGCGGTACGGCATTGGCGCTTCCACAACCCTCTATTTAGGCGCTTCTTCCACCTACGTCAATAGTCAATAGTAAATGTGGTATTGACGTGGTAGCAGATATTTTTAGACTGTCTTTAATGTCTGCTACCACGTCAATACCACATTTACTATTGACTATTGACGTAGGTGGAATAAGCGCCTTAGGGCGTCCTGGTTTGTGAGAGTGAGATCCACATCTGCCTGGATCTTTCTCGACAGCGTCATCTTCGGTCTCCCTCTTCTACAACTTGGGCCCACTATCTCCTCAATCTTTTTCAGTAGATGGGTCTCGCCTCGCCTTTTCACATGCCCATGCCCTAACAGGCGTTTTCCCCTGAGCTTGAGAGTGATTTCGGCAGTTTCCAACTCATCTCTGATCTGGTCGTTTCTTCGCCTGTCTACCAAGGTTACATGCAAAACATCGATGTATTGTCAGAAATTCATTTATTTTCTCTTAAGAGTGTACAGGCCGTAGGAAAGTGGTAGCCCGAAATTTAATACTTTTTATTTTTTATTTAATTAACTAAGCATGTTATTAAAGATTTGGCTCATCAAAGTTGTAGAAGACTACTTCACGCATCACATAATAAGGTATTTTTAGTTTTCGAAATTGTAGTTTTTTTAAAAACATGCAAATATTTGAAAAGTTATTGTTTATAAAATATTTGCATGTTTATAAAAAAACTGCAATTTCGAAAACTAAAAATACCTTATTATATGATGCGTGAAGTAGTCTTCTACAACTTTGATGAGCCAAATCTTTAACAACATGCTTAGTTAATTAATTATAAAAAAATAAAAAGTATTAAATTTCGGCCTGTCAATTTTCTGGTCAATACACAATTATTATTATTATTATTGAAAAAAAAACAATGTTGTCCTCTGGAGGAGTGGCGCATCACCATACTCAACTTATTTTCGCTAGTGGCAACCCTGTTGTAGGAGAACCAAAACCTAACAAGGTGGCCTCAGACTCACCCTGATTGGCGCTGAGCATCCCCACCCATACTTAACTTAGGGTCATTAGCAAGTTCGCCCCCACCAATCAGAGCGTTGGAACCTATTTGAAAATGAACCGGTGCTCCTCTCAATGAGATAAGTCTGGGGATCACTGCGAGGCTGAGGCCTCCACGGTTGATGTTAGTTCTCCCACAACACGGATGGCACTTGCTAAAAAAGAACTAAAAATTCAACTACACCTCTCTCTATAAGTTAAGTACGGTGATGTACCCCGCGAATCACAGTATGGCTGAGTATGGCTTCCTGGCTTTCTATGTATTTCTATATCTACCAAAATAGTGTTCTCTCCTGCTAACATGCTAAAAGCAACATCATCGCTAACCTGTTTAGCAATACGAATCATGTCAATAAAAGCAAATAAGTAGAGGATAAAGATTAACTCTTTTGGTCCAGCGGTTAAGACGACGCCCCGGTTAGGCGTAGAGCGTGGGTTCGAATCCCGCCCCGTCCAGTTTTTCTATATCCTCTAATTTCTTTTGTCTCGAACCTCAGCCACCGCACTGACATCACTATCGGTTACAAAGTTTCTAGTCCTCATTATTGTTATTTATGAGGCTTTTAATTAGCAATCGGACGGGGAAAAGCCTTACTAGTGCCCATTTCTCATGGGATATTAATCGTAGTGCCATCAAAAATACTTCATCCCGTTAGAGAGAAATGAATATATATAATATTTAAAAATATATATATATTGAAAAATGATTTGTGCCCGTCAAAAACACGGATTAGCCACAATTGTTGACCGTGATTTGTGCAAAAAACGGTTGGTGAGGAAGAAGGAAGTTCCACAACTGTAGGGTGTTCCTGCTAAATTCTACCTCTTCATGAAAGAAATTGGGTCTTGAGGATCAATTTTTTTAACCATTTATTAATAATACAATGTTTTAGTTTTTAAGGTTAGCATGAAAACAAGACTTATTGTTCGCCTTTTGTAGTTTGCAGTAAAGTAGTTTTCATTTCATTTCATTAGTAGTAATAGTCAGAAGAGTCACAGGGCTTTAGTGCACACGCAAAAACATACCCCAAAATAATCACTGGCTTATGGCTATGATTGTTCTTTTTTAGGTTTTGTGGCTTCGTGAGGCCGGGTACATGGTTTACGGATTCTGAGGAGGATGTGCCGGCGTATTTAGCTCCTAACGCTGTGACATTCAACGGAAGTGCTGTCGACGTCGAGGTGTACGCGTCCAACCTGAGGCTCGATCCCGGTGAAAAACTAGTCCTTAGCATTGTCTTCACTGCGTTCCACAGAGAAGGCAAGTACCGTAATAAAATTAATACTTTGCGTGCCCTGTTACCCTCGCCATTGCCCGTAGCTTGTGACAACACTGTGCATGTTATCGGTACTCGACTTGCAGGAACCTGCAGTCCGTCCATTCCGAAAACATTGTGCATCCAATATGCTGTTATGTTCGATGGCCTGAAATGGTTCATGATAGATATGGCTAATAACCTGTCAGAATTGCCACACTTGCTGCAGGGGGGTTGGTAATTGTGTGAGGAGGTTATTGAGTTGTTGGTGGAAGCCATAGCGTAGTGGTAACGACAATAACTTTCGTAATGGAAGTCACTCATCCCATTCCGTCGTTTAAGTTCCATTGATGAACCCATTCCCAAGCAAAAAATCGTGCTAGCGACAGAGTTTTTGGTTTATTGGCTCAATAGACGGAAAGGATTTAATGCGAATGGTATAATATTATTTAACAGTTAATTAATAGTCATTAGAGGCAGGGGCCTCTTTTGCAGACAGGGTCCAGCTCCATGTTAAAGGTAGTATTTTTGTTTGTTATGGCGGATCCTTACCGCGTGACCTGATAATTTCATAATAGATACTTGAGACTGCGCTAGTGTCGCGTTTCCGCCTTAACCACCAAACAAACAAACTTTCATTTTAAATTAATTTTATATAGTTTATTTAAATAGTAAATAAATGCTCATTTAAATTTACACAATTTATAAATCATTAAATTTGTTCAGATAATAAATTTAATTGTTAACTAATAAATTGAAAATAGTGCTGTTGAACACGTAGTAAAAATCAATCAATCAATCAATCGTGTATTGTCATTATATCTGCATCCATACAATCCATGGACGCAGCTCGACCTCGTCATAAAGCGAACTACTCGACAAATGAGTCACAAAATATAAAATATAAGCAAAACAAAAACAACATTGGCAACTAGGGTTGCCACCTATACAATATTTTATTGTTCAACGATATTTTAATTGTAATAAGACCCCATAAACTCACTCACGGAGTAGGGACTACACCGCTGGAGCAGTACCTTCACCCCTTTTCTGAACTCTGAGGCTGTGAGATTTTGGCCTTTCAGGGAACTTGGCAATTTATTGTATAGTCTTAGTCCCATTTGCTGGGGTCCAGTCTGAGTTTTGGCTAGTCGGACTTGCTCCAAGTGGATGTTTTCCCTACCCCGTGTGTGGTGGTCATGTATGTCACAGTTAGATGTAAGCGCTTGTTACAAACAAAGATGGCTGATTAACTACATTTATTTTATTTTCAAATAAAATGTAGCCTGAAATTTATAAAATGGTCGTTGTTTACAATAAACTAAATTTATGGAAAATATTAAAGTTGCTTAGATAAATAATTAAATTGTAATTAATTATTAAAAACAGTGCTTTGGACTTTAGTATTCAGATTATACTTCATAATAGATCCTGTAGTTGGAACTGCGGGCGGAAATACTGTGAGCGCTATCTACTGGACCATCTAGTTACTTATTTATCTAGGCTCTTTTGGGGCAGACCCATTGTCTTTGAAAGGAGGCTCCGCCCTTATGAGACCCTAACTAAGGTACAAGGTAGATAAGTCAGAAGACATAAACGAAAGTATGTTGCATATTTGCAGGATGCGGTTCCCGCGAAATGGTAAAGTGCTCGAAGAACGAGTGCATATGGAAGGGATTCAAGAATGATGGCTACCAGAACTGTCCCTACAGGGATTGTGCTGATGAGGATGGCTGCATCCAGGCCCCGGATGATTCCAGAGAGTTCGGCACACGCTACCCGAAGAGCTCTGGCATCGGAACCAAGGTGAATACTATATTTAGGGCGGTTCCCATCATCAACATTAAAGCCCCAGTAAGGAATAGTGCACGACACTGCCATGCGATGTCATTTGGCGGTGCCGTTCATTAGTTGTAGTAGTATTAGTAGTAGTAGTGTTGGTGGTAGTACTTCTTGAATCTCTTACTAGCGGATTCAAGTATTTACCAGTTTTAAGGGGTGGCATAGCCCACGTCCGTACAAAAGTTCACGCAAGAACTATGTCGCAGCGGAGCCGTGCCAGGATACGACAACCTTAACAGAACCATATCGCTGGAGGGAAAGACACTGCTGTACCATGTGGCACCGTACTGGCGCCTGATGGACAATCAGGCTTTGGCTGAAGTACGTAAATCTACACCGCTGATGAATAAGACTACCAGGTGATTCCAGAGAACTATCAGGTATCAACGTGCATTCAGGTGTCTGGCTGTAGTTTGGTAGATCCCCAGGGGTTTGGTTTGTCTTTCTCCGGGGTGACCTTGGCACTAGCATCCGTCCGCTCTACGTCATGTTGTTACCAGTCTTTGAGATTTCCCCTCGTCTACTGCATTGTAGAAGGTGCATAGCTCATCGTACATACAACTATACAGTAACATTAATGACCTTGCAAGTCGCACCTTGTTTTTGTCTACTGGTACACTAGAAAATATTTAGCCTATCTTCGGATCAACTTACAAAATGACTGGGTTTACAGTGGTAATATTGTGACTACTTCCGCTTCCATTTTAGTCAATGGCGCATAGTTTGGTACCTCACCAGGTCGCAAAGAGTGTTCGGGTGTAGAGGACGAAAACATTCATTAATAAACGGGTCTCTGGGTAAAACAAGCTTTAGATGCATTGTCTATATGCCCTATGCCCTTTCTCTGTGATATAACGTTCGATGTAACTTATTTCCTTGCAGGTGACTATCGGGGCAGTAGCGTGCATCTTAACGATGCTGCTCGTATTTGCCGCATGTCTCTGCATATGCAAGCGTCTCGCCTGCCTGTGTTTTGACGCAACGTCTGCCCGACGCGCCCCCATGCGACCGCCCCGTGAAGTAGAGCGTGTGTTGCCGTCCGCGCCACCTGAGATCGAGACCAAGGACCTGCCGCCCTCTTACGACTCCCTCTTCCCCACGCAGTCATGATTATTTGCTGCCACAGTGATTACCAGACCCGGCCCACCCAGTTCTACTGCGAGAGCACTGCTGGGAGATCCTTCTTTGGAGCTGGTGGGCTATTGCTACATCACTGAGTCGCCTTCAGCTGATTTCTTACGGTTTTCTTGGAAAATTGTGCTGACTTAGGGCCAAGAAAGTTAATTCTTTTGAAGTACACTCTGTGGTTATTCACCTACTTATTTGCTCTTGATCTGCTCCAATGATAAACTTATCAGCGCTTTGCCGGCGTGTGAATCGTCTTTGTACTGCGGCAGTGCTGCTGGGAGGTCATTGGAGCAAATGGGTTGGTGCAAAATGACAGATTCTAGTTCAGCAGATTTTTCACTGCTAAGCTACTACTGGTGCGCTATCTCACTCAAGACAGCCGCCTTACAGCTTTCAATTGTTTCTAAGGCAGTGGAGTCGGCAGTAATAAAAAGACCCAGGTTTACACCCAGCAGACCTCGTAGTACTATCGCGGTAGGTCTGGCTTTGTGCACCGGGGCCATAGAGCAATTTATTTTTGTACAAGCGGACAGCTTCGGTTATATGCAGTATTCGATGTGTGCTCGATATTTTAGTTAGGATTTCCTTTATAATTCTTATTCGTGTCTTTACTATTATTATGATTAGAAGTGCTCCGTAGAATTCTATACAGGAGAGATTGGACATTCGCTTCCCGCCAAAAATTTCTGGGGCCAATAGCCACGTCTCCATGACCAGGTCTCAGGATCCAAAAAATATATATTTGGCGCCCTTCAAATGCCCTATCGTTTCTATAGTGTTCCCTATATAAACATTAGTAGTAGTATTAGTTTTGTAGAGTTCATCACAATATCCGGTTTATTTTCTCCAAAATTTATTTAATTTACTTCACTTATTAAAGATTTAGTATGTTCAAAGATATACATCACATTATGAGGTGTATTTTGGTGTTGTAATTAATTCATTAAAATTACTGGGGACTAAAATTCTTGGAAAAACTACATTGCTAACACCAAGAACTAAAAATGCTCTATGAAATAGTTACATGTCTGTGACATATTCTCCATTCTTGCGATGTTGCCACGTATGCATAGGCTAAACACCCAACACCCCGCCTAGCACGTAAGATAACCAGTCAATTATGTAGAAATCAGTTCTCTACAAGTTGAATAGACTACATTTTTAATAGCTTGCCAAGTAAATCATATTAAAAACTAAAACTGAATTTATAGTGATCCAGGGGTGGTCAAAATTTACGGTCAGTTTCCTCTCAATATTTTTATTATCCTCTGTGAGCCAAGGGTTACTTTTCACAAATTCATCTGTTATCAGTAAATTCTATTGATTGTTGGTGCAGAGATTGCAAAATATTTTGCAAACCAAGAATACCGAAGTCAAAGTGATGAAAGTAAAAAATTCCTCATTCTATAGCCACGAAATTTAAAATTAGTCAGATCAAAATTGCGTAAAATCAAATCAAATTCATCAAATTGACTCTGCCTTAAATTACGGCTCTGCTCAGAAATTGGACCTTAAGGCAGAGATTCCCATTTTCGTAAAAATAGGATGCGCAGTATTCGTGAAAAAATACAAGATTTCTGAAAAAGCAGACAGACAGACTATTCTATAAAATATTTTTAAAGCTCTTTATCGTATTTTTTTAGAAACTAGAGAAACACCATATCTATATGCGAAAATGCAAATTTTCGGCAATATCTTGTATTTGTTACAAATGTTTCATGAAACCATTTTCATGTCTTTGTGATATGACTGAGACACGAGAATTACATTTATTTCTTTAAAAATACCCAAGTCTCCTTTGCTGACATAATATTTGGAAATTTATGCCTTTAAAATAACCTACAGTACCTATAATTTTACCGTTAGAGCCTTAAATAGCGTACATCGGGCCTATTATGACGTTTAATATTAACTTAATCTGGGGGTTAAAAATATAAACAAAGCTATTTTATACTTTGAATTCTAAAATTATCTTGTTTACATTTTTAATCCCATGTAAAGATTAAAAACAATTACCATAGTAATAGAAATCCTCAATATTTTTCTTGTGGCCCTTATAACTAGAACTTACAGTACGACCAGAAACTAAAGATAGCTCAGGGTTTCTTCGATTGCATAAATGAACGTTTGTATAAGTTTAACCAAGTATTTTATTGTATTTAATTAATGGTCCGACAGTTCAAAATTCAATTCAACAAGTACCTTTGTATATTGCAACTCCCAGTATTGCCTACCAGTATATCGCTTTTGCGAGGATATTTTTTGTCATTGTAATCTATGTCAACAGCTGCAGTCATAATTTAAATATTTGGCAATGCGAAGATAAATCAAAAATCTAGTTTATGATTTCTAAATTATAGTTATGGAGCTACAAAGTCGACAACAACAAAAGCCTTTTTATACCATCTATCAGCTAAACGAAGCATTTTTTAGTGGGATAATGGGGTTAGTTATGAATCGAAAATGCTTTGACTTTAGCTATAGTTTCTTCCATAATAATAATGCATATATACTCGAAAGATTCCCGCGCCTTAATATTTAAAAACAAAAGAATGTATGCATTTCTATTGCTGTGAAGTGTGGATTTTTATTGCCTGCAAAAGTTAAAACAATATTGTGTTAATATTACCGATTCAAGACTGGAATAAGTCCTGTGTGAGGAATTCGTGTAAGCTATTATTTTTTTTGTAATCTAATAGCATTCAGAGAATATATTGTGGAAAAATGACTGCACAATCCGTAATTATTAAATTATCATTTTTTTAATCAGGAAAGTGAATTTCACGCACAATCAAAATCTTTTGCTGATATTGGAGTAATGATTGAGACTGAAGTATTTGCCTGCGCCTTAAATATGTATTATCCTATTATGGCTGCAAACATAAATATATTTAATAAAAGTACTTAAACCTTTTTTACTCTGCTCTGCATTTCTTATTAAGCCTATGCCAAAGGGAGGATCCAGGATTTTCGTCAGCAAGGGGCGAATAGTATCCCATTCTCCTGGGCAAATAGCTTACCTTGCCCTTCAAAGTAGTTAACTAGCCAGAGGTTCTCAAACTTTTTTCGTCGCGGACCCCTACCTGATATAAAATTGCATCGCAACCCACTAAATTCTACATTGCAATTTTTACTTCGATTTATTTCCTAAAAAATAGCCGTAAAGTCCATGGGCGTACCCAGGAATAGGAGTAAGGACGGGGGGCAAGCAAGAGGGTAGATCCAGCGACCAATAAAATGTGATACCTTGCCTTACTACCCTCTCCCCGGAGGCAAATTTTTCAAAGGAAACGGGTTTCCACGCATTCATTTTACGACTCTAAAAAGGTGGCTTTCCGCGTTTTTCTATCGGTTTTGGCGGAGCCGGGGGGAGGGGGCGCAGTCTATATTATTATTATTGACTTATTTCAAAAATTCAGGTTGAAAGTAAATTACTATAAGTACTATAACTCAAGTACTGTGCTTTATTTTTATCAGAAAATATACAATGTCTCGGGGGGGGGGGGGGGGACTCCGATTGTGCCCTCAACCCTATGATGTGCAATAATTTAGAATTTTCCGTGGGATACAAGCCCATAAAATGACATTGATAGACATTTAATGTGATAATAAAGCAAAAAGTATAATTTCTTGTAGTGAATTTGAATATGGCGGTCAAGTTAGTTTTCCCGCCCTTTTTGTTTTCATTATGTTGTCACTGTTTGGTTTACAAAACAAGTTTTCCTAACCTAAGTTTGATACCCCACTACTTTCCACAAACCGTATTTTGCAAATTCAATATTTCTTTCATTTTAATACATTAATAGGTAGCGTTGTTACAATTATGGGCGACAAGGGGCAAAATATTCCGCACATAACTTCACCAATTGACCCTTCTAGTCCTAGACTATTGACAATCCCAAGCCCAATTATTACGAGAAGAAATCGCACAGATTCAACATCAGCAAAGGCATTGGAAAATCCTGTTGAACACGGAAAAATTATCAGCTTTTGTCGGTCCAGAGGCCATGGCTTTGTTTCATCTGATAGAACCAACGACCAACACATCTTCGTACATATTTCTGAGTAAGTAGGTTGAACGACGCCGGTGTTCAGCGGTCAGCCGGTCTCATTAATGCAGATTAATAATTTACCGTTAAGTACTCTTTTCCATAATCAGTATAAAATAAACTGATGAGAAACCTTAATAACATCCTCTAAATATCTTCAAATAACCCATCATATAGTTAATTTATTGCGGCACCCATTCCTAGCTATGGTATCTCCAAATGGGAATTAAAATCGTAGCAAATCGTACACTCCCACCAGGCCTACACGTTTTTTTACTAGGAATATCCAATTAATGCTATCTAAAATGTAGCATCCCATGTAAGAAATACTCAACATTTTCATATAGTGTATGTGACCGTCATTATCACCGATTGGCCATATTGTTTTACCTCCTTCCTCAGAACCAACCAGCCCTTTTTTTCCAAAATCCAGTTGATAAGTTGGGGCCCATTGGTGTTATTGGCGGGCACACGAAAATGTAGCGGTGTTTTCTACTGAGGAATATGATATTTTTGACGGCTCTGCGATCGATAGTTTATGAGATATATGATTTTCTGCACTTTTAAGGTTTTTCCTATATCCTATTGTTGGTAGCCCTGACTACCCACAACAACACCTCGTTTTATTATTATTATTTTACTAGGCTTTTTACAGATTAAATTTAAGTAAGATGGTTAAAAAGTGAAAAAAAAACGAAAGAAAGTATTAATTGTGCAAAGTGCAAAGATCCGGGAGAAGTGGGAAACCAATGGATTGAATATGCGACATGTGCAAAGTGTGGCATCATCTTAAGTTTCAAAACACATTGTCGGACGAATTATACAATGCGCTAAATAAAATTAATGAGCTAATAAATGCAGGAAATGTCACGTCACTTTCTGTCCAGTACAAATGTGAAAAGTGTGAGAAAAAAGTTGAGACTGAGAATATTCAAATTAGCATGGTTAACAATAACAGTACTGAAGAGAAGATTAAATCATGGAATGAATTTCCTAAACTGCAATACAATATGGTTACAAAGGAGGGAAACCCAAATCAAGCCAATAAGCGTGTGTATTATCCTAGAGTTGAGGTTAAGCCGAAACTTGTTCAATCGTGTGAGGAAACTTTACAACACGTCACAAGTGCTATTTGGAAGAATAAGGAGCATAAGCTCAAATTTAATAGAGTGGTTGAATTGAAGGATGGTAATCTAAAACTGGAGTGTGCAGATGAGAGAACAGCCCATGTAGTAAAAAAATGTCTAGCCGAATCAGATAAGTATGAAACATTACTGCCTAAAATTAAGATAACTGGCGTCACCAAGTTAAACGCAACTATGAATGATGAGGAGCTGATTGCAAATAGGCCTATTTCGGAACTAAACGATTTAGATGCTGATGAAATATCTGTCATTAAAACGTATGAGACGGCAAAGTTCAGGAATAACCCAGTATGGACAATCATACTTCAGCTAGAGCCTAAAGTTTTTAACCGAGTCATGGTAACTAGTAAGCTATATATTGGGACACAAAGGTGCATGATATACGAACATTTTAGTATTCGCCAATGCGACATATGCTTATCCCTTGACCATGGGACCAAAGACTGCAGTAAAACAAACAAACTGTGCATCAAATGTAGCGGCAACCATTTTGTAAAAAATTGTCTCGCTGGCAAGAAAAATTGTCTGAACTGTACTGCAAGAAACAGCAAATATGGGGAAAGTAAATTGAATACGGAGCACTCCCCAACTGATAAAAAATGTCCATGCAGATTAACGGTGGAAAATAATATAAAAAAGAGAACATGTTATGAATACTAACAGATGCACACATGATATTGTGGTTGCTAATATACAAGGCTTGATTTCGAAAGACATTAATGAAATTTGGAAGGCGTTACTCTTGAGTAATTGTAGACCTAACATTTTTGGACTAACGGAGACTCACCTTACTGACGCATGCGAGTTGGACATGTACACCTTAAAAGGTTTTAACAGCGTAATAGTTCCATCAAATTCCAAACATACGGGTGGTGTTATACTGTATATCGAGGACAAATTTGAATATAAAGTGATTGCGAAAACGAGTATCCCATTTGAATTTTGGGCCTTACTTGTGTGTGTCTTTACTGGGCAAGCCCGGTACACTATAGGACTGTATTACCGTTAAAAAAATGCCCCAATGTCTAGATTCACTGAAGTTATCTGTGTTACTAAGGGATGCACTCAAGAACGACATGAAAGCGGACAGTATATTATTCATGGGTGACAGCAATGTGGATTGGTTTGACAAAACCGGCCATGATACCAGAAAGTTGGAAAAACTATTTGCTGAATTCGGTATGTTTCAGCTTGTGAAAGAAGCTGCTAGAATGACGGATGTAAGTC
Source organism: Psococerastis gibbosa (assembly GCA_963971405.1). Lineage (NCBI taxonomy): Eukaryota > Metazoa > Arthropoda > Insecta > Psocodea > Psocidae > Psococerastis > Psococerastis gibbosa. Next base: position 4,960,423 of record OZ020491.1, on the reverse strand, counting down.
AGACTCTCATTGACCATGTATTTGCTAATGAAACACTTATGGTCACTACCTTGAAGAATGTGGTACTATCAGACCATGAAGTTGTCGGGATTGACAAAGATTTAATGTCCGAGACTGGAGCAAATACAAACACTGTCATTCAAGGAGCTATTGACTTTGACCTCCTGAAGGAAAAACTTGAAATGGAGGGCCACAGACTACTAAATTTGACCTCAAATTATGATAAGTATGCTGAGACAATCGAGTTACTGGTTGAATCCTCCAGAAAAAGGAATACTGTACTACCTAAGGGTAAATATTGTAACTACTTTAATAAAGACGTTATAAACGTTTCAAAAACACAAAGGCTATAGTTATGAATGGAGACCACACCGAGAATGAAAATCTGAGCAATGCTTGGACAGTTTTCAAACAAGCCAGGAATAAATTTGTGGCAGAACTGCGCAAAGCCAAAAGAAACTATTTCGAGCGCAAAATTGCCGAAACCCAGAAAGATGAAATTAAGCTTTGGAGAGTAATCAGCGAAGCTCTCAATAAGAATGTTTCGACATTAACTAGTATCCGTTCTGAGAATGGTGTATTTAATCAAGAGACTGATATGGCTAATGAACTAAACAAGTTTTTTGTCCCTAGCATTTATGAGCTCAACGCCTCCATACCAAAGGTTGCCCCGATTGAGACTGAAGAATGTCCAGGAAGGCATATAGCAGAGTTTACTTTACCTAAAGAAAAGGATGTCTACAAAATTGTGACCGAAATTAAAGGGAGTAGCTCTGTTCAACCGTCGGGTGATGTATTAAAAAGATGCTTTGGTGCCATGGGAAAAAGTATCACTGAAATAGTTAATTTATCCTTGTCAACGGGGACTGTTCCGCATGCACTTAAAAAATCAGTAGTAACTCCAATACCCAAAGTTAAGGGGTCGATCAACGTATCTGATATGAGACCTATTAATGTTCTTCCTACTATGGAAAAAGTGATTGAGAAAGTAGTTCATCGACACATAACTGACTTTATCGCAGAGAAGAACTTACTTAGCTGTCATCAGTCTGGATTTCGACAGAAACACTCCACTGAAACTGCTGTTCAACTGATTATTGAAAAATGGAAAAGAGCTACTGCGGAGGGGGACTACGTTGTTGCTGTGTTCATAGACCTAAAGAGAGCATTTGAAACAATTGACCGTAAATTCTTACTTGAGAAAATGTGGAAAATGGGAATCAGAGGTGACATTCATAAATGGCTAACGAATTACCTGCAAGACCGAGTTCAAAAAGTAAAAGTCAGGGGTGAACTCTCCGAAGATCTCAGGTGCGATATAGGTATAGTTCAAGGTAGTTGCCTCGCTCCATTACTCTTCATCTTGTTTATAAATGACCTACCTGAATACCTTAAGCGATGCCACGTTCACCTCTTCGCGGATGATACCCTGATCTATGTGGTTGGCAAAGACGTTGGGAAATTGGAGGAAATCTTAAATGAAGAGCTGATCCGGTTGACGTACTGGCTGGCAGCTAATAAACTGTGCCTCAATGTGAAGAAATCTGAAGCAATGTTGGTCTCATAGAAAGGCTGTGATTATGATCTCAATGTCCGAATGAATGGTGAAAGATTAGAAGTGGTGGATTCGTTTCGATATCTTGGCACCACGATTGATAACAGATTAAACTTTAAAGAACATTTTCGCAAATTAATATCCAAACTAAATCAGAAAATGTTTATCTTATGTTAAATATGTATTGCCGACAAGAACGAAGAAATTAATCGTTAAACCCCACATAAAATACTGCAGCACCTTACTGTATTATGTACCAAGTTCTGTTCTAGTGGAAATACAAGTGACCCTGAACAGGGGACTAAGATCAATACTAAATGTTCCTATCGACAAGAGGGTAGTTGAAATGATAGAGGAATTAGACATGCTCACCATCCAAGAAAATGTGTACGTCGATGTCATGTCGTTTATCTGGAGTATTGTATCAGGGTTAATGCCTAAGTACATGATAGATCTTACAAAGTGAAGTGCACAACTATGGAACTAGAAATAGAGATTGCATTACACTCAAGTATTGAAGACGAACCAGTGGAACGAGCATTTTTCATGAAGGCCTACAAATGTTTAATTTGCTGCAGAAAACTATCAAAGACGCTGTAAACTTGAAGGAGTTCAGAAAGAAAATTGTGGAGGATGTAAAAAGGAAGAGGACATAGAGCAGTAGTGTCTGGATTAATCATTAGTGCGATGCACTACTTCAAATCACAACTACTACTACTACTATTTTCTCAGTCCATTCGATACCGGACTTCCTTTACTAACAGAATAGTTCCAAGCATACCTTTATGTCATCATACAGTACCTAATTAATTGTTATAGTAGGGGCGTCCAATCCAAATGGGCATAGGGTCCAAAATTAGGATGGGAGGAGAAAATCAGAAAGCGTACTTTCAAACGTTTCACTGCGGAGGGCATCTTCATTGGCACTGCGCAGACTTCGAAGATGTTGACCGCAGCTATTTACGAAAGGTTTGGAAACTTCCCACTTCCAAAAGCGTGACCGAATTCGTCTCTCTCATCGTCTGACTCCTGGCCTGGAACCCTTTGCAATTACGCCGTCTATCCCACCTTGGTTGGTCATGGACAAAGGTTGATTGATTGATATTGACTCAAGGACAATTATTCTTACTTTCCAGTGTTGAGGGAGAGTTTGTTCCGCTGCCTGGAGATGAGATAGAGTACCGCCTGTGTCCGATTCCGCCTAAATATGAAAAGTACCAGGCAGTCCACGTAAGGATCGTCAACTTCACCCCTGAGGTTCATCTCAAGTGGGACTGCCCAGCTTCAGACGGAAATCAACGTCACTAAATATCGCCGCCGTCTTCCAGACAACAGTAATAGTTTTAAGCAATCGATCGTTGTGCAAAGCATCGTACCGTACAACCGGAGTCAGATGATCCAGCTATAGAATCAGTGTTGATCGATCGTTCGGGTCGATCTGATAGCGTACTTCCAAATGTTTGGGATGGTCAGTGGCAATGGCAGGGGGGGGGGGGGTCCGTTCCTCTCTCAGGGATAAGTAGGCGAGCACTGAGTTCCTAAGGGGCACCAAGGTCAGAGGGGCATCCTAAAATATGTTACCGTTTGTAGGCTAAATAGCAGGAAAAAACAGAGCAACGATGCAAAGAGTATTTTATTTTGAGAGAACATTATTTACTGCATATCAGGGCTATTTATTATGGTCTGGCACCGGAAATATATTATTTCCGTTTATAGACACATATTTTGTAAATGGTTGAAAAAACCGTCTGCTTCGAACGCAACGATGCATAGAATGTATTTTATTTTGATAGAACGTTTATTACTGTATATTGTATGTATTGCTGTATTGCCCACACTATTTACTAAACTTAGGGGCTCTCAATATATTGAAAAAGTATCTTTAGTAAAAACATTCAAGACCTCGGTCTGGGCCCTGAAACATATTATTTTCGTTTATAGATACATATTTTGTAAATGGTTGAAAAAACCATCTACTTCGAAAGCAACTATGCATAGAATGTATTTTATTTTGTTAGAACGCTTATTACTGTATATTGTATGTATTGCTGTATTACCCACACTATTTACTTAGGGCTCCCAATATATTGAAAAAGTATATTTAGTAGTAAAAACATAGAAGACCTCTGCCGGGGTCCTGAAATATATTATTTCCGTTTGTAAACTCAGACTTTGTAAATGGCAGAAAACAAGAACGCAACTATGCAAAGAGTGTATTTTATTTTGATAGAACGTTGTTTACTGTACAATAGGGCTCTAAATTAGACAGGTATTGTCATCCGCCATGTTGTATCCATTACAAGTCTGGTGTATAAGCCAAGCATTAGGTGTTTACCTATTTATTTTTGGACATTTATCGTTGTTTATTTATTATTATTTAAAAAACGTGCTACTAATTAAGGAAGTGTTTAATAAAAAAATACTAAAACGTATATTCGTTTTTTTTTCTCAGTATTTTTCAATCTTTTACTTTTCTTACAATACTTACCATATAGGAAATATGGGATACAACATGGCGGATGACAATACCCGGGTATATAGTGCCTTACTGTACAATGTATGTTTTGTTGTACTACCCACATTATTTACTAAACTATAGGCCTCTCAATATATTGAAAAAATATATTGAGTGAAAAACATTCTAGACCTCTGCCTGGGTCCTGAAATGTATTATTTACGTTAGGCGGCTATTCCATCTGTCAATTTTTCTTCAATTTTGATTTTGTCATTGACGGAAAATCATCAATGTTGCATTATTTATTTTTAGACCCCATTCCATTTGTTATGAATAATTGACCATTTTTGTTTTCAATTTTTTACAATTTTGTAAGTTTGCCCGCCCTCTTTCTTTTAATTTTATAATCCTCAAGAAATTTTATTATCTCCAGACGACGCCATTGTTTAATTTTAGTTTGTTATTGTTAGCAAAGCGTGATTTTACTCTATGATAATTGATTAATTTTAATACGAGGAAGTTAAAATGGGCAATGTCATAGAGTAAACAAAAAATCCCATCAATTATTGACGCACAAATGACGAATTATTGACAGATAGAATGGCAGATTTTGTAAATGGCAGAAAAATAGAACAGTCTATTTCAAATGGAACAATGCAAGGAGTGTGTTTTATTTTGATAGAACATTGTTTACTGTATAATGTATGTTTTGTTGTATACTACTCGCATTATTACTAAACCTTAGGGCTCTCAATACAGGGTGGCCCAGCAAGGACGCATCACTTGTTTTCTCCACTACCTTAGCGAGTATCCAAAGGACGGAAAATGTTGACAGAAATTGGGTCTTTTGACCGAATTACCGATATAGTCAATGATTTGGCCGCCATTTTGGATTTTTTTCTTTTCTTATGTAATTGCGGGAATTTCATATTTTTTTATGGAATGTCCTTAGTTCTGTGTTTTAAACAAACAAAAGTTATTGTCGAAATGTGAATACCTTTCGAGGTATCGAAGGTTATTGCAAAATTGCAAATTTATCGAATCTCAACAACATACAACGTTACAGAATGCAAAAATATCGGTTGTTGTGTTATAAATTAAAAACCATTTCCAAATTTGGCCTTCGCTATCTCAAAAAGTATTCCCATTTCGGCAATAACATTTTGTTTATAAACACGAAACTAAGGCGCCTATTCCACCGACTAATTAGCTTCACTAATCGTGGTAGCAGACATCATTAATAAGTCTCTGCCATATAACTTAATTTATAATAGAGTTAAGTATCTACATAATAGTCTCCTTAAAACAAAACAAACAAAAAATCTGAAAACACAAGTGAATTAGTGAAGCAAATTGGCCGGTGGAATAGCCGCCCAAGGGTATTCCACAAAGAACATGAATTCCATAAAGAAGATGGTGACTAAATTGTTGACAATATCGGAAATTAATTATTAACAAAACCTACTTTCGGTCAACATTTTCCGTATGGCCTTTTGGCCATATCGATATGATAGTGGAGAAAAACATATTATGCGCCCTTACTGGACCACCATACTAAACCTAGGTGTGCTTTTGGTATTGTTGGAAATATAGGAAGGAAACTTATATTTTTGAAGGGCGTTATTTTCTTTGAAAAACCCTAAGACCTGTCACGAATGTCGTGTTTATTAATTTTTGCTTTCCAATTTATACGTAGTATAAGGAAAGCTTTGTGATGGTCGAAATTTTCGATTCCGAGATTTCAACGGATTTACACGTTTTGAGGTCCCAGGAACCCAAAAAAGTGGTTTTTACGAAATGTCTGTTCCCTATGCGACCCCCCGCATTTTGTCAACATTAATAACGACTACAATATAATATGTGAATTTAAAAGAAATCGTTGGAGCCGTTTTTGAAAAATCATTTTTTTAAACGTTTTTTGGAGTTTTTTTGAAAATAACCCCCCAATTGAGTTAGCTCAAAATAAAAAAAATGGTCCCGAGGTGTGATTTTTATGAACCTACATGCCAAATTTAATCGACCGAGTAGTTTGCCCGGAAATCGATGAACAGACAGACATTTCGTAAAAACCACTTTTTTGGGTTCCTGGGACCTCAAAACGTGTAAATCCATTGAAATCTCGGAATCGAAAATTTCGACCATCACAAAGCTTTCCTTACACTACGTATAAATTGGAAAGCAAATATCGAGGAGCAATAATACTGGTGCATAGGAGTCCATTGTACTCTTAACCAATCATTAAATGGGTGCCAGGCAGCAACGATCCACTATAGTGGTCTCCTCTACCTCTGATTGTGTCAAACGGTTACGGCGAAACTGCCGTTCAAGATGGCGTCGTAATTTCCTCTCGACTCGCTTCACACGCCGATTTCCCGCCAAATTTAGATTTTCATGGAGGTCGTGCGCGTGATCGTACAGTTCAGCAGCCTGTTCCCGCGCCCAGTCCGCCGAGAAGGTCGTCGGGTCCCATGGCAACCAGAGGGTATACCTGTACCTGTCACTCCGCACCTACAAGCCAGAGGAGATAGGATAAACAAACAAAAGGGCAAAACAAAGGTACGATACAGTCATCGATATTGCTTGGGGAAACTCAGTGCTTTGTGCTGGGAACTCCTGATGTAACTTGGCGAAGAGCACAGTCTGAGCACTGTGCCGTATACAATGGTCTCAATGGCCGTGTACGTGACAGAGACCAAAACCTTTCGGTGGTTGTTGAGTGGTCCATGCTATGGGGACGAATGATACTCGGACCATCTTCTTCAAGTTACAGCCAGATGGCTGGTTGGCAGCAACATGTGACTTCGATGCCTCCACTTCCCTCGATCCTGGCACGCCCTCTTCAGCTCCACGTATGTCTTGGCCTCTACATCCTCCATAACTTGCTGCAGATGATCGTTTCTTGGGACTCGGACTATAGCGATAGTCCAGGGGCTGACACAGCCAGAGGGACACAATGAGAAACAGTACTTCTGCAGCCTAATCATGGCGATGTTATGCCGGGGTTAATACGGCAGCGTCGCGTTAGTTCAGTTCTTCAGTGTTGCCAACATCACAATTTAAAAAATTCTGAAATTTGCTGTTCATTTATTTTAAACAATTGAATTAACACCATCACGTGACATGGTATTATAATCGCCATGATCAGGCTGCAAAAAGGAGGCGACCCGGATTACAGTCAAGACATGTAGAGCAGTGGTACGGACTCTGACTTTCACCCGAAAGGTTGTTGGTTCGAGTCCTTGCTACATTTTCTGGCCATGCTTCGGAGGGCATGTAAAGCAGGCGGTCCCGAGCCTTCCTAGTTGAGTGTAAGAGAGGGCTTCATAGCATTTACTCCACTAGGTTGGCTCAGTAATAGAACAAAAAGTCATTATTATTATTATTATTTTTTATTACAATAAGGTGTTGCGGTATTGGGCAACCTAACCCGACTGGTTTCTGAATTTTGTGGCCGTCACTTCCATCGATCGGCCACAGCTATTGAACTTGATTTGTAAACAATAACGGACACTGATGATTTCAAGTCGCAGGAGATCCAAAACTGTGGCCAATTGGTGTTAGTGATGGACATTTACTATTTATCAAAATGTATAGAAATAGCTCTTCTACTTTATAAAATCAAGTCTATGACTCTAAGATCAATATTTCCTATGAAATGGGATGTTAATACAAAATTGGACCGTCAGGGTGTCTGATTGAGTCTTCTAATACTATGTAATACTTTCACTTTTATCGCGTTTATTTACGTTCTGAATTGTCTCCTTACAAGTGGATTCCATAGAGAAAATAATGGAGAGCAAGCTGTTATAATGGTTCGGCCACGTCTAAAGGATGGACGAGAACAGGACCACCTGGAGGATGGCGGAAGCAAGGCCGCAAAGAAGAAGACCCATCGGCAGACCGAGGACAACTCGTGAGGAAAGGATTGTACAACTCGCCGGAGCAAGAAGGAAAACAATGGCCGAGCTCAAGGTGTTAACGTCCGACCAGGGCGAGTTCAGGAAATGGGTTCGAGGCGACCCCCCCACGCTGCGCACGTGGCACTTAGGGGGAAGAAGAAGAGAAGAATTGCCTCCTATAGTCTCAAAACTTACCGAATAGCCCATAAGCCTTATTTCCTTCAATCTCGGCCTGTCCGAGTTGGGATGCTTGGTAGGCACCAGGCCGGGCCGCGGGTACTGACTGAACGCCATCCTCTTACTTCCGCGTTGTCCGAGCAACAGGGGCCTCAAGCTGACACCTTCCGAGCACAGAGCCACTGCGGAAGAGTTAGGCGGGCATGTTGGCAGCGCTGGCAGGTCGAGGATGTCGACGATGGTCTGGAATACGTCGACTAGCTCCACCACGTTGTAAACGGATCTGTTCCCCGTTAGGTTGGTGGCCCTGATGATGAGAGGCGTGCGAAGTGCCACGTCGAAATTACTGAATTTGGCCCATTCACCGTGTTCACCCAGTGACCAGCCTGTAAATGCACATGAGAAAATAAGATTCGCTCTGCCTATATTATTTAAAGATAATAAAATAGAATAGATGGCGCCTAACCATAAGTATTGCCAATAGCAGGCTAACGAAAATCTCAAAGGAAATGATTCCAGGTTTCCAGCATAAAAAAGAAAATTATAGAAAAGAAAACCAAATTAACAATGCCACAGGCAGGGCTGCCTAGTATGGATTATTAATCTCTCCTCAGACGTTTGCCTTACCTTTATTAACGGTGCGGTCGATCAGATGGTCTGGGCGCCCAGCTTCGTAGACTATCTTGCTGTTTAACTCTAGGCGCACGACGGAGTAGAGATTTTGTTACCAGTTATACCAGACTAAAACTAGATGAATTAATAATGTGAGAGAACAGAGGGAATATCCGAACGAACTACGTGGGAGTAAAATGGCGACTGACTAGAGCTGTGCTGCCTCTTGCTGTTTCATGTTGTAACGTGTTTTGTTACAACTAACCTCCCCCCTTAAATGGAGGGTAAAACTGGCAAACCAAAATATACAATATAAATAATATAAGAAAAATGTAACTCATTAATCTGCAATCTTTTTCGAATGCAGAGTTATTTTATTCTACAAGTACATTGGGACGGGGTACGAGAACGATAGATCGTAGTGCCCGTTTAATGACTCCACTTCGAGTCTTAATGTCTATGGTTCTAGCCACATTGTTTGCGTCTGGGTAGAGCTTTTCAACTATTCCTAAGCCCCAATAGCCTGGGACTGAAAACTTCCCTGTTAGGGATGGAATCCAAACGAGATCGCCTACCTTGACATTAGCGTTATTACCTTTCGGCCATTTAAGCTTTTGCATATACGTGTTTAATACTTCACGACGGAAGGTTTTCCAGAATATTTGGATAATAGCTCTTAGTTTGTAAAATCTTTTACGCAAGGGCATGGGTTCATCGTTCACCAAAATGGGTGCTGAATTGAGATGACCTCCAGTCAACATATGACTAGGTGACAATATTAATGCAGGGTCTGTAGTATCGAACAGAGTTGGGCCTATGTAGGGCCGACTGTTGACCAGTCCTTCAACATTAATAAACAGTGTTATAAGATCTTGTAGGTGTAATGGTTCTACAAGTAAGCGTTTTAAAACATTCTTTGCGACTTTTATGAGGGGCTCGTAACCTCCCATCCAAGGAGCCGCAACAGGTATTGTAGTGAACTTTATAGAACGCGTAGCTAAAGCTGATAGAATTTCATCCTGATTATCATTTAGAAATTTCGCACATTCGGACATGAATTTCCCTCCCGCCATCAGATTTGTACCATGGTCGGATCTGATTTCGCAAGGAAGCGACCTACGAGAGGTGAATCTGGTGACACTGTCGAGGAAATCCTCCATAGTCATTGAACACAGATGTTCAATGTGCACACACCGTGTTGCATCGCACAGGAAAATGATACCCCAAACTTTCATGTTTGCCTGTGGGTTTTTCCTGCCAGAACTGCGCAGTCCTGGTATTACGTGGTAAGGTCCGAAGCAGTCTATCGAAACTGTACCTCGAAACGGAAAACAGGGAGTTAGTCGGGACCTGGGAAGATCCGCTTGTATTGGAGATGGGCGTACAGGATTCAGTTTAGCGCACGTAAAACAACGGTAGATAACAGAACGCATTATTGATCGTACAGAGATTATCCAAAACTTTTGTTTTAGAAGGCAGGTACTGAGATTTGTACCACTGTGACCCGATTGAGCGTGATATAGTCGGCACAATAATACGGCTAAATGACACTTGGGGAGTATCATTGGGTGCCTGGTTTCGTATGGTAAACTAGCTAACTGCAGCCGACCGGCCACTCGTAATATCTGATGTTTACCAATGAACGGTGTAAGTTTCGCAAACTTATCAGTGGGTGGTTTCCCTTTGTTTATTCGCGAAAGTTCATCGGGAAAACTGTGTTCCTGTTGAATTTTCACTATAGTGTGGGTAGCAAGATTGAGCTCGTCTACTGTGAGAGACGATTTTATGCGTTCAGATTTCGTTTTTCGACAATTTGAGATGAATCGTAATACATAAGCAGTAGTTCTTTGTAAAATAGAAAATTTTGAAAACTTTTCTATCAGATTTATAAAAATATTCATATCTGGTGATTGGGTTAATTTCAAGGAAATTAAACTATCCGGTTTTAAACCGGGCAGATTTTTGCAGTCGCTTGGGGAAAATGGAGGGGGTGGAAAGTTTTCCCTCAGAATGCTAGGCCCTGAAAACCATAGCGAATTTTCCAGCAATTGCGATGGGTCTATACCCATCTCCCTCTGGTGCAAAGGTCGCTTGCATTTTCAGAGGTGGTACAGTAGTGGAACGATACTGGAACTGTCGATTGAGACACAATTTCCATAATTCGAGAAACGCGGTTAGCATTGAATATTTTCAATTTTTGTACAGGTACGTGAACGTATGAAAGCGCTATTTTGGAATCTGAGAATATACAAATATTTTGAATTTGGATAGGCAATTGACCGTCAATGAACCATTTTATTAATTTTGCTCCAAGTTCAATGCTTGATAACTCCAATTCGGGCATAGTACGAATTATTTTCTGGGGGCAGAGCTTACTTTTGGCTATTAGTAAGTTACTATGAAACGATCCTTCGGGGGATTTCGATGTGAGATAGGCAACTGATGAGTATCCTTTTTGGCTACTGTCACACATTATAGATAACCAATGGGTAGATGATTGGTTGGTAATGCAGCGAGGGATTCTGATTTTCGACAATATAGGCATTTCATTAGTAATTGTTAACCATTGTGACTTGTACGGTTCTGGAACTTCATCGTCCCACCCCGTGTTGGGAAAATTGCCCCATAGAGATTGAATTAAAGTTTTCATAAAAAACACACATGGGTGCAAGAGGCCCATAGTATCATGCGTGCGAGCTAAGTAACTCGTGCATGACCTACGTGTTACAGTACCAGTAAATGGTTGAAATTCGAACTTGAAAATGTCAGTCTCGGGGTTCCAAAGAATACCTAAAACCGGAACTGGCATAGTAGAATTAGAAAGATTTACGTCGGAAGAGATCGAACCTAAGTCTGAATCTGGAAGACCGTTAAGGGCTTCTGGATGTGAGCTTATAAATTTGCATAAGTGAAAATTCCCTTTTTTAAGAATTTTAATCAGTTGATCTCGAATTTTGATGCACGACTGAACAGAATCGCATGAATATACGAGGTCATCAATAAATCGGTTTTTATTTAAAAATGACGTAGTAATGGGAAATTCTTTTTCATTTTCCAGAGAAAGTTGCTTTACACAACGTAGTGCAATATATGGGCTACAAGTAAGACCATAGCAGAGGTGATTTAACTTGCTTTCAGTTACTGAACCGTCAGGGGAAGCCTCACCGTTCTCGTCGAGACGTGTCAAAATGTGAATTTTTTCAGAATCCGAAGGGCGAAGTCGAATACTTCGATAAAACGTCTTGATATCGCACATGAGGCATACAGTAGATAATCTACAGGCTATCAGAACATAATTTATGTCTCTCTGCAGTTTCGGACCTGTATGTAGAATGGAATTTAAATGTAAATTATTGCCAGGAGCAGTTAGAGTAGGTACAAAGACAAGCTTTGGTTTCCCGCTTGATTTCTTAAAAACAATCTTTTGGTTTAGTAAGTACTGCGACGTAACATGAGAACGCGAGATTTCATTTTTATTAAGGTAATCTTGTAATGTCTCTTTATAAGTAGCGTAATGCTCATGATTTTTTAAAAGTTTACTTTCCATAGCACGGAAGCATGCAATTGCACGGGCTCGATTGTTGCCTAACGAGGAAATATCGGAACGAAATGGTAATGACACTATAAACGAACCATCGGTGTCTCGCTTATAAGAGTCTAGAAAATGTTGTTCGACATATAAATCGTCTTCACATGGAGGCAAGGTCTCATGATCGGAAGCTGGAATGGTTTCGCGCTCAAAATATTTTTCCATGATGTCGGCTAGTTGAATGTCGGATTGAGCCATGAAAACCTTGGGATCGGAGCCGCTTAAGGTGGGAATTTTTCCCATAATTACGTATCCAAACGGAGTATGTACTGGATAAGGCCAGTTAGGAGGGTGTCGAATATTCGGAATATTTAGGAATTTTTCGTTATTTTGCATTAATTCGACGGTATCTCCGACGGACAATAGAATGTCATATGGTTTTGAATTAAAAAACTTTGGGTCAGCTAGCTGATAATTCTTAACGTATGTTGTGAAATCATTACTTAATGTCACTTTTGTAGAATTTTGGCAGATAGTTTTCATGATTTTAGCATTTATTTCGAAGATAAATTCGGGATTAAATCTCGATCTAAGCGAGAGTACAGTAGAGCCTATGGTGTTCTTTAATGAATCACATAGCCCATAAATAGGTAACAATTTCTTTTTTGAAAAGTTTAGACCTAGTTTTTTAACAGTGGGCAGAGAGATAAGTGTTTCTTCGCTGCCACTATCTAAGCATAGGCACACTTCGTGCGTGTAGCCTAGATTGTCCTTTACGTGGACGACAGCTGTGCCAATGAGGTTGTGCAACTCATTTTTTGGCTGAGAGGAAGTCGTTACACACGACAGCGTCTTGGGTGACTGTGTGACGATTGGTTGAACAGTAGCTGAGCTTACAGTGCGTTTATCGCAGATAGCACTATTGTGCATTTTAGATTGGCAGTAGTAACAGGATTTTGTGCTTTTGCACTCGCTTATTTTTGAATGCGTAAGCGACATGCAGGCAGGGCATCTTAGGTTAGAGGTCACCCATTTGATGCGGTCAGAAACAGGTAAACTGAGAAATTCGGCACAAGTTGAAATTTTATGTGTCGAATTGGAGCAGAAAATGCAGGGACTCACGAAATTAGGTAATTTCGGAGTTGGTTTCTTCGCATTTGTAGTATGCGATGTCACCTTAAGAGTGCGATTACTTCGAAGCGCACTGTGACCTGGGCTAGAATCCGAGGTCTTAGAATGCGTAGTAACAGATTCCTGAGACAGTAAAGTTAAAGTTTGAAATTGTTTTGATACAAAATCAATTACTTCTTTGTACTTAGGTATGACCCCTGCCGACAGCTGCTGTTCGAACAGGCGGCGAGTTAGTGGGTCTAAATTGCGGACGGCAATCGACAGTAATAAAAAATCGCCAAGGTCCACGACTGACGACAGACTTTTTAGAGCTGTAACTCCTTCAGAGTGTACCTCTAAAAACTTTTGGAGGGACTCGGGTGTAGCCTTCTTTTGTGGAACGAAATTGAACAATTCGTTTGTATAGAGAGCGGCCAAGGTACGCTGGCATTCGAACCTTTCTTTTAATGCAGAAATGGCGTCAACGTAGCCTTGGTTGGTTAATGGAAATTGGGACACAATATTTAGGCCTTCACCAAATAAGAGAGTCCGCAAATAATAAAATTTTTCCGACCCTGATAGGTTGGTTTGAGAATCATACACTGCCTGAAAAAGAGAAAACCATCTCTGAAAATCTTTTACATCATTTGTGAATTTTTCCATTTGGATTCGCGGTAGTTGTATATTGAGTAGGTGTAGAAATAGAAGTAGGATTAGACTGATTAGATCGTGATGCGATTGACTTGTCGTAGGCGTCGTAATATAGGACCGTGACGGATTCCACTATATCATCGAAACTTTTAACTGTAGCGTCGATGTTTAGTTTTGACGATTCATCCGTAACAATCGTATTGTATCTCCTTATCTTTTTTGACAAATAACTTAACTCGCTCCTGAGCTTGACACACATGTCATACTTTTGCTTAAGTAGAGACACTCTAGTTTTAGCATAGGACATAGCGAGGTCCCTAGCGCTCGTCACTCTAGCGAATAAATCGTTTAGCTGGGCCTGGAGCGAATCTAAAATTTGTTCGGTTGTAAAGTCATCACGACTTGCGTCATTATGATCACTATCACTGACACTCATTTTTGATTAGAAATATAATAGTAAAATTAATTATAGAGAGCCACAGAAAAAGCGTAGCCTTAAAAGTAGCAAAGAAAAACAGATTAGATTCTAGCAGGTACTTGACTGATACAAGTACCTACTGTATGCGTATTATTATAGTATAGGCCTAGTCGTAAAAAAGCCTACAGCAGGCAAGCGGCAGCACAGAAAATCAGAGAAAACAGTGGACTGTAATTAAAATTAGAAAATAGAATTATCAAAATTTTTACTCGATGGACCATAATTTAGTATGGATTATTAATCTCTCCTCAGACGTTTGCCTTACCTTTATTAACGGTGCGGTCGATCAGATGGTCTGGGCGCCCAGCTTCGTAGACTATCTTGCTGTTTAACTCTAGGCGCACGACGGAGTAGAGATTTTGTTACCAGTTATACCAGACTAAAACTAGATGAATTAATAATGTGAGAGAACAGAGGGAATATCCGAACGAACTACGTGGGAGTAAAATGGCGACTGACTAGAGCTGTGCTGCCTCTTGCTGTTTCATGTTGTAACGTGTTTTGTTACAACTACTGCCAACAGAATACATGCGCCATAAGTTTTGCGCCATTGACCTTGGGTCCCTCACAATCTAAATAGCGCGATTTTCACTATATTGGACTTATGGCGAGAACCACCCACGTAAGGAAATGACTTTTTGCCGCCTTACTGCATGCTCTGTGGATGGCCATCCATCTAGCCTGATATTATTCAAACGAACTGTTGGTGAATTTTTCCGGCACTAAGTTTTCCAGTGCTTACCATGATCCCCAAGTAGAACAACAACGGTGTTGTCGTATAGGTGGCTAGCCTTTAACGTCTGCACAAGCTGTCCAAACAGGTGATCGATGAACGTGACGCAGCTCAGGTAACTTTGTTTAATCTTACGGGCCCACTCATCTGCAACCAAACCAAGAGATTTACATTAGCATCGCAAGCAAGAATAAAGTTTACATGTTTACACACATCTACACGCTAATGCACATGTACGGTAAACAGTTAGCTAACCAAAGCGTTGGCCAAAAGTATCAAAAATAAGTTCCAGAAACAGTTTCATGTCATTTTGAATTTATGTACTAAGCGCTGGAGATGTTATTAGCACAGAATAGCCGAATGAGTGGTTGCAATACATAATTTGCCAGATCTAATTGATGTTAACAGGCAGCGGTTGGTCGAATTCAACGTAGCCTCGCGCCTCTACCCGCGACAAGCAGTTGATAAGGCGCAAAGTCCACCATCGTATTGCAGAATGACATCGACATTGACGTGGTAGCAGACATTCAAGACTTATTAATGATATCTGCTACGTCGATGTCATTCTGTAATACGAGGTCGGTGGACTTAGCGCCTTACCATAGGCGACCTGGTCTTGTCCTCCTCCCGAAAATATTATGTATACGCCACTGGCATACATACCCGGTATTTGTCCGTATGGAAAAGAAACATTGAGACTTTGAATGTCATCTCTCTCGCGGAGGTCTGAAAATGGATTCCAGGCAACGGTAGGCAGTCCAGGCGGGTAGCTGCGTACTTCGGGCAGTTCTATTGAATCCAAGGGGTAAAACTCTGCATCATAATTATTAGAGGACGATAATAGTCGATTAAAAAAATGCATTACACTGCAACGGATGCCGGACTACAGACCCCCGAAGGCCCCCTCGGAAGAAGACCAAAAGGGAGACCTAGGCGAAGATGGGCGGACCAGTTCCAGGAGGACCTCCTTCGAGTTGGCGTCGAGACAGCAGATTGGACAGCGGCTGCTGAGGATCGACAAAGATGGAGGGAAATTGAGAGAGCGGCCAAAAGTCTCCCTGGACTGATCGCGCCTAATTAAGTCAAGTAAGTCAGTCGTTACACTGCTTGTACTTATGAGAGTCTCTACACACCATGCGATCGAAAACCTATTAAGCTGAAGAAGTTATTCGGGTGCAACAATTAAATTGTTTGTATGAGATTAATCTTTTATTATAAAAGCAGCATAGAGAAAGAATATCCTGATTGTCAATCTCCATAACGTTATATTATAACGTTATCAGGAGTCTGTTGCCTGTCATGCCTAGGGGCACGTTTTATGTAATTTAGATCTTCGTTCAGTCAAGCATAGTTTATGCTAGATCAGTACTCCTAGTCTATAGAAAACCGCAAAATTACTAGCCCTAACTTTTCCGCTCTTATATTAGCCTCATCTTGCAGTTTCTAAAAAAATATACTCACTTTGGTACTCGACTGGGTACTTAAGGGGTACATGTGGCTTGTGATACCCAACTGCAAGGAAGAACGGTTCCGTTGCGTTTTTCAAAAACTGAACAGCTTTTGCTGTTGTCTCGATGTCGGGAAGAGTCCCACCGGGCTGCTTAGCGACGTCCACAGGACAAACTAAGTTGCTGTGCAGGTCACCTGGGGAACCACACACTGGGCTGTCTTTGTATACTTCCGTCGGTGGATGCCATGCAGGTTCGGACCAGCTGTGCGGGAAGTCATCAGTGAAATTGGAAGACTCGCCTGCAAGTTAAGGGTGTTAAGTTAAGACAATCGGAGATAACAATAATAGAACAGAAACCGTGTATTTCTCAACAAAAATGAACATGTGAAGAGAAAATGAACATGTGAGAGAAAAGCCTTGCATGTGCACCAAACCAAATATCTCATGAAATATCAAACATTATCACATTCCTTAGCAGAATTGCTCCTAGCTACATTTTAAATTATGTTACGTGCCCGTCTATAACATCGATTGGACTTGGACACAATTATTGAACTTGATTTGTACAAAAAACGGACTCTGAACATGTTGGGTTGAAAAAATTCAAAAATTGTGGCAAATAGGCGTTAGTGACGTTAGGACTGCGATGGCATAGTGGTAGCTGGTTCGTACTTGTGGGAGAATCTGCCCATCATGCGATCAGTGACCTGTCGTAACTCAACACAGGGATTCCCTACAGAGGCGACTGAAGAGGTTATTCAGATACATTCATTGAATTGATTGTATGCGAATAATATTTTTTTTTTTTTTTAAACATCATATTTATTAAAATTTCAGGTATTTTTTCCAAAGGATTCGACATTTTTGATTGCTCTACAATAGATATTACCTGTGAAATTCGACGTTGTATAAAACGGGTATTTTGGTCTTATAAGAAAGCATACCTGGGTGAAAGATCTTGCCTAGGCTGTACGTATGGTAGCCGTTTTGCTTGAGGTACTGTGGTAGCGTAGTGAAATTGCCAGCAACGTCTCTCCAGTAACTGTAAAAGTCGTACAGTTTAGTTGTATCCGGTCTGCGGCCTGTTAGCAGCGAGTTTCGACTCGGAGCGCAAAGTGATTGCTGAAATAAAATAATTAGGTTCGTCCGTTACCTACTATATGCCAGATTATATCAAATCAAATATATTTATTTACCGTTCTTTTGTACAATTACTTAGTAATGTGGTTCAGAGGGGCACCTTTGGGCATTCCCGAGATGGGCCCCTCAATCTAATCCTAAAATTCCCTTGTCTTATGTTAGAAAGACAGATTCTACAGGGAGATCTGTCGAGATACATTACAGCAAATAATGTTTTGTTTAGATTTTAGCTAGGTATGCAACTGAAATTAAAGGGTTTGAAAAAAAAACAGGACTTGGCGGTTTCGAACCCACGATCTACGCCTAACTGCTAGGCTAGACCACAGCCCCAACAAGTGCCGCCATCTCCAAATCCTCTACTTCCTCGACTACCAACTCTGGGCAAGATCTTAAAAAAACAAGTTAAGTGTCACAATAATAAAAGATTTTAGTCTTGGGTGGCCATTGCACCGGCGAATTTACTTGAAAAATTGACTTTGTCATTGACGTTTGTTTTGTTTTACGGAGACTATTATATAGATACTTCACTTATCTATTATAAATTAAGTTATAATATGGTAGAGACTTATTAATGATGTCTGCTACGTTAAGTTTTTACATAATAAATAAATATTGACTTTTTTTGTTCTATTGCTTAGCCAACCTAGCGGAGTTAGGGCTAAAAAGCCCTCTCTTACACTCAACTATAGGAAGGCTCGGGGCCGCCTGCTTTACATGCCCTCCGAAGCATGGCCAGAAAATTTAGGAAGTGTAAGACTCGAACCAACAACTTTTCGGATGAAAGTCAGAGTCCGTACCACTACTCCACATGTCCTTAAAACAAAATAAACGTCAATGACAAAGTCAATTTCTCAAGTAAATTCGCCGGTGGAATGGCCACCATAGGCCCACTCTGGTGGCAGACCATTTTATGCTTTTACCTGCGCATATGCACGATGAAACACAACACTACTCTTCGAAAATTCATCAATATATGGAGTAACATACTGTTTCTTGTACAGTCCCAAGGCCGGACGCAAGTCGTCAACCATCACAAATAACACATTACGGGGCCTAGCATCAATAATATTGAAAATGCATAGAACTAGTAACAGCAACATAACATTCACTATTCAGTCGCCCTTTTTTTAACACTCACACAATGTAAAATTGATTACTCACTGGCAATAAGACGAGTTTTAGTCAATGTCAGACTTTACCACTTGAAGTAGACAGACTTTAAGTCATGGTCATTTTAAGTCATATTAAAATTTAAAATTGTAAATAAACAAGCCGCCATTTTTATCCCAATTTGCGGCAAGTCGCGCGGTTTTTCAAAAAAACACCTGATGACTCCGATTTTTTGATTTAAAATCCTTATCCTTCCTGTTTTAACGGCATTAATCATCAATACTCATTGACTTACTATACTTAGCCCCACGACGCCCACTGATTGACACATATTCTATTAGTACAGTTCCTAAATCTACTTTGGACCAACTCGATTTTGGTGGTTAAACCCCCTGAAACAGCAATAAAACGTCTAAATAATTATTTCTCAAAAATGGCTCTGACAATTTTTATTAAATTCACTTATGCTGTAGTTGTTATCATCGTTAACACAAGTCACAACCCACTTGACAATTTGGTTCTGAAGGCAAAAAATAAAAAATCGGTACGCGTGAACACGAACATTGCTTTCCTATTTGTTTATTAGTAGCCTACAGGTGCCAGAGCTTACTACCACAAAAAGAACTCTTTTTTTATTTTTCTCTTAGCAGAGGTAAAATGTCTCCGAATTTTTCGAAAAAATGGAGCACCAAATATATTTTATCCGAAATCAAATTATTATTCACAATTTTCATTGAATCCTTTTTGCCATTGGCTAAGCCCCCCCCCCCCCCTCAGGACCCCCCGTAGCCCCCCCCCCCCCAGGATTTTTGGTGACAAAGACGTTTTGGAGGCTAAAGGCATAGTATCCACAATAATGAAAGGGAAACTAATTCATAGTATGCTTATTTTACATGAAAAAAATCAACATATTGATCAAGTACTTTCACAAAAAATTTATTATTCAAAATGCTTATAACCCCAATACTTCAGAGCTATTTTTTTCCAAATTTTTCTCCGGGGGAGTCCCCTCAATGGTAGGTTTATTCGTCGTTACAATAACTCAATTGTACCTCTTGCAAACATTGGCGTAAATAGGGGATTTCTGGTGACAAAGACGTTTTGGAGGCGAAAGGCATAGTATCCACAAAAATGAAAGGGAAATTAATTCTTGGCATGCTTATTTCACTTGAAAGACATCATGAAAAAAATCAACATATTGACCAAGTACTTTCACAAAAACTATATTACTCAAAATGCTTAAAACCCCAATATTTCAGACCTATTTTTTAAAAAAATTTCTTCGGGAGAGACCCCCGGGCCCCCCTCAGTGGTAGGTTTATTCGTCTGTATAATCTCAACGGTACTGTTTGCAAAATGCGTAAAACCTCCTTAATTTGGGCCTATTCATCAATTTTTTTTCTCAGGGGGAGACCCCCGGGCCCCCCCTTTCTTCAGGATAAAATATTTGTAAAACCACACTTGCCCTTACAATTAGCAGGTTTTTTTCGGGGGGGGGGGGGCTCCCCTTTCTCCAGGGTATAACGAGCGTAAAACCTCAATAATTTGGGCCAATTTATCGATTTCAAGGTCTTGGGGTCTTGGGAATTTACGCCAATGCTTTTTGCGTGTACCTACTGTAAGTCTGTAACACAATATTTATGTAATTATTATTTTTATCATCATATCAGTCAACGCCCGTCCGTGGGAAAAATATTCTAGTGCTTGGTAAAGCATAATCATATATCATACCTGTCATATGTTATGGTATTGCATATCGGAGGTTGAATAGTACCCTACCTAATCGCATTGAAAATGACTACTGAAGATGTTGACGAAACGTTTGGAAGTCCCCACTCAGGTTCGGATTCTACCAGGGACGGATCCTTGGGGTCGCCCCCCCCCCCCCCCCCCGACAAAAATAGCTTTATACTAGATAGAATGGACTTTTGAAGGAAATGAAGAGAAATTGTTACTCAAGTAAGGGAAACGCGATATTTTTCAGGTCACCCCCCCCCCCGAAAACTTTTTCTGAAACGAAACCGTCCCTGGATTCTACTGCTTCATCATATTTCCTGAATCCTTTTACAATGTATTATTGATCAGCTGTTGTAGTCGGCCTAGACCTAAGCAATAAGATGCTTCCTTATTTTTTTTTTTTTTTTTTGTGACGCCTTATAGGTACTTTTTAATATGTTTCCGCCCAAATGACATGACAGTCCTACGCCTACTTGCCAAAAGCAACCTTAACCACCAGTACATGCCAACAATAAATTCCAAAACTTGTTTTAACTTTTGATCACCAAATGGTGATTCCATAAGCGACATCGGTGGTAAGGTGGTAGCGTTCTTCTACATGTGTGAGTCTCCACACACCTTGCAGTCGGAGACGTGTCATAACTCGACACAAGTACCTATTAGGTTGCTTAGTGAGACGTTTGAAGAGGTGGATACATTCATTATATTGTTTGTACGCTATTAACCTTTATAAAATAAAATAAACAGAAATAGGGGCTAGAAGATCGAACAAAGGATGGAGTAAAAATATTAAACAATCTACAAGAAAATTTGACATGTAATAATAAAAATCTTGCGCAAACACTCAAAGTAGTCGTAATAGGCTATGTATTACCAATAAAGCATTATACTACCCCAATTTTCCCTACATTGCTCAATAACCTAACACCTACCCTAGCAATAGCTATACATGCTTCCTATTGGACACTAAGATACATAATTTCGACTTCAGCAGTCATTTGTAGAATTCTTCCATTAATATAAGGTTCCCCAATACACTTAAGCCGCAAGGTTTTCCCTTTAAGGGAAACTCTTTTAAATACAGAAACAACTCGCATACGGGCCTTAAAATCATTCACAAAGTTTCACTACTATTTATTATTTAAGTCAGAGATAACCAGGCCTGGTTTGGAAATCACCGCCTTTAATAGTCTGCTATAATGTGATTAGACTAAGGCCTGATCCGACGCAGTACACTTAACATTTAAGGAACTTATATTGTTATTAATGTTATTTTTATAATTTAATCGACAGCGGGCCTACTGTGCAGTTTGGTATTAACTTATTCTAGGGGTTAAAAATGATAACAAGAGTTTTGAATAGCACTTTCCATTCTAATATTAACTTTCTTACATGTTTAATACCAGGTTAAGATTTAAAAAAATTAGGGCTCTATATTAGACAGGTATTGTCATCCGCCATATTGTATCCATTATAAGTTTGGTGTATAAGCCAAGCATTGGGTGTTTACCTATTAATTTTTAGAAATTTATTTATATTTATTTAAAAAACGTGCTACCAATTAGGTTTAATAGTGTTTAATAAAAAATTAATAAAACGTGCATTAGTTTTTTTCAATATTTTTTACTCTTTATCTTATCTTTTACTTTTCTACAATACTTATCATATAGGAAATATGGGATACAACATGGCGGATGACAATACCCGCCCGGGTATATAGTGCCTTAAAAAAGATTAAAAATAGGCCCAGTAGGATTCAATAACAATAATAAGAAAATAATAACAAATTAAGCATGATTTAGGTAAGTGTTACGTATCAGTCGTCGGATCGGGTCTAACTCTTTAATAACTTGCGCAGTTAATTAAATAAAAACCAACTGAATTTTACGTTATCCAAGGGTGACCAATATTTAGGTTCTATATACTCTTAATGGTAAAAACGATGCTGACATAATTTGGCAATATTATCAATCATTCAACCCTAAAAATTGGTGAGAATGCTGTCCGAACCCCGGCTTACGATAACGAAAGCATATGAGGGGGAAAAAGCTACCCTAATTTCATTTGTGAATTGAAATATTTTAATTGAGGTAATTTTAAAAATATATATTTGAATTTGAATTGCAACGGCCCACATAATTTTATTAACCTATCCTAACCTAACCCCCAGACCCTCACCTCACACCCTTCCCCATCTTTTCGGCAAAAGTGTCACAGTGGTTGAATCCATTAATAAATAATACAATATAATAATAATAATAATAATAATAATCCCATTTTTCGAACCTCTAAATCATACCACACAAATATAAATCTTTAAAACAACAATCCTAATAACCAATTAAGTCATCGAACACAAGAAAGGAGCCTCCACGAAGATCGGTTTTATAAACGTGGACAAAAAACCGATCGGGCGCACCCCGGGCAACGTTAAGTGGAAACATCTAGCGGCTAATCCTTTCACCACCGAGACGAGACCTTCCTCTTCTTTTGTGAATGCACCGACAATGGCGTCGGTTTGGCTGAGACCAGAAACAAGGAGTCTCTACCCCGGACACGAAAAAGTAAAGTAAGTATCGAACACCCCAAGTAATTATCCATAGAGCCATGCCCCAAGCATAAACCATAGTTAAACAGTTTTAGACGGTCCCTGGGCAACCTCTTTGTACAGCGCACTCTTTACAGCAGTTTGCTAAACCACAACATCTATCAAAAAGCTCAACCCAACGGCGCAAATTTCTCCAAGGATCCCGAGCGTTATATATAAAATAAAAAATGATAATAATAGTGAATATTAAAAATGTTAAAATTAAATGAAAAATTAGACAAATGACACCAGGATAACGTGACCCAAAACCCGGACTTAGTACGGGGGCTAACCCAGTTAGCTGAGGAGCTTTAAATAGAAGGACACAAAAAGGAGGCAAACCAGGTTACAATATGGAGGTTAAGACCTAAAAAAAAAATAATAATAACTTATCTCTTATGTCTAGGTTAGTTTGAAATTTTATGTTCATTCTAAAGCTGTTTACTGAGAAAAATAATATAAAAACGCGCAAAATCATTTTCTACCGACACAAAAGGCACAGAAAGCGATCGTGCGCTTGGTCAGACAGCCAGCGCCTAATGCTTCAGCATTTCCATCAGCTGCAGTCTGATCGAGGCGTTTATAATACCGGGGTTAAATAAATACCCTAGGATTATAACTGTAAACAAACAAATTTTGAATAGCACTTTCCATTATAAAATTATCTTGTTTACCAGTGGATTAAATAAATACCGGTATTATAAACGCCCCGATCAGGCTGCTGGCCCAATATGCCGTTTAGTATTAACTTATTCCTGGGGTTAAAAATGTACACAAAACAAATTTGAAAATCACTTTCCATTGTATCTTGTTTACAATTTTAATCCCAAGTGACGATTAATAGTAATCGCCATAGAGCCTCTTGGCAGAGTTCAGACAGCATTTTCCTAATGTAGATAGGAGACAGCAGACAAATTATGAGGTAGTGTTGGACAGATCAAACGAGACTATAATTAAATAAAGGAGTTCATGCAAGAAAAAGCTAATCAATTCGTATAAATAACACACAAAAACATACGGGGACAATAAATAAGTCTAGGGGCCTGCCTAGAGCTCAATGTAGGAGAGATGGGACATTCGAGCCTGTCAAAAATATATTATTTAATCCTGGGACCAGCCACTACACTTTTTCAATGGCTGGTCATGGCCCAGAAATTAAAAAATATAGCTTTGATGGGCGTCGAATGTCCAATTTCTCGTATATAGAAGGTCTGCCCAAAAGGGGTACCGGTGAATTGCCAAAATGAACAAGCAAAGTGGGGAGAATACAATAGAATTTTTAATTATAAACAACAACAATGCATACGGGACTACTCGAATATTAGTCTCATATCTGACTTTTTTTTAAATAGATACTTAAACTGATAGTACTACTTTTTTAACAACTAATTACAAAATTAGTTTAGTGTTTTTCAACTAGCCAATGATGACATGGAATTGTTTCAAGTCAAATTAATCACCTAATCACTAGGCTAACTTGTAATTGAAGGGTCCGGTGGAAGGAGATGCCTCGCATTAAAAATAGGGTTATGGTTAAGGTAGAAGGGTGGTAGTATTGCACATAGATAAAGAATATTTGAAAGAGTAGGGAATAACAGTGATAAATTCTGGGTTAAAATGCGACTTAACGCTTCCACCAGATCTTTCAATTAGAAAGAAATAATGATTTTTGAAGTAGTTTGAATTACGCAGATTGACTGCACCTATTCTAGGCTGTGATTGGTTGCGGGAAGCCAGTAATAAACAGTTAGCCTAGAGAAAGCTGTCAAAAAACCGTTAAAAAATTATCTGTGAGTTAACAGGTCTTTTTGTGCTGTCTTGTCAATCCAATTGTTGCTATCCCTTAAACAGGTCACTTTTTCAAAAAGAACGGTGAACAGATTCAGTCAAATTTGGTGAACTGCTCATCACTAGCTCCGGTAGACACATATTTTTTTCTAGATATGAGACTAATAATTGAGTGTCTACATAAAGACACATTACTGAAAACCAGTGTGTGTTTTTTTTTAAGTTAATTTCAGCTCAGTAAAATAAAACAAGCAAGTAATACTTAAATTTTAACGGAAATATTGCAGTAAAGGCAGGAAATATTGCAGTAAAGGCAACAACAAAATGGAAATGTAAGTTAATTAGATGGACTAGATGGGCGTTGAGCATATTTAGCATGATTAGCAATGGATCATACAAACGGAATGCAAATCAAGCCAACCTGCAGTAAAACCAAATATGCTCTCATGGGGAAGATTGCTGTAAAGTCATTCATAAAGATTTATAAAGAGCAGCAGCATCCAAAAGTAATTTTTAGCGAGTGGCGTAACAACCGGTAAACAGGTTACGCAATAAGGGGACAGACGAATCCGGGCTAATAGGCCGTGGTCGATTTGAAAGTAGGCTTCCAAACGTTTCGTCAACAACTGCGGTCGACATTTTCAGTGACACTACATATACGTACACTTCTAAGATTGTTGCTACTGTACTTCCGCGATCCAATCTTAGAAATGTACGTGGTGTCACTGAAGGTGTCGACCGCAGTTGTTGACGAAGCGTTTGGAACCCTACGTTCAAATCGACCACGGCCTATCAGCCCGGACTGGTTTCGTTACACCACTGCTTTTAGCCAAGACTGCCATGAAAGGACCTAAGTAATCTTCCCATACAAATTTCAGACTATTGAGACATTCACAACGGAAAATTTATTAAAATATCACGCTCCAGGCGGATTTTATAATCAAACATAAATTACGGCCCTTATTAGAGCTCACATTCAACCAGTAAATGACGGCCCGTATTAGACAATCAAACAAACAATCAAATATCGCACATCTAAGGCGGCTATTCCACCGGCCAATTTGCTTCACAAATTCACTTGTGTTCTGAGTTTTTTTGTTTGCTTTGTTTTAAGGAGACTATTATGTAGATACGTAACTTATCTATTATAAATTAAGTTATAATATGGTAGAGACATCAATATCTACCATATTATAACTTAATTTATAATAGATAAGCTAAGTATCTGCATAATAGTCTCCTTAAAACAAAACAAACGTCGATGACAAAATCACAAATGAAGTAAATTAGGTGGTGGAATAGCCGCCTTAGCAAGAGTTCTATATAGGAGAGACGACATTAGCTTCAAACATATCTTTGAACTTGACTTGCCCCGTCTTCTATGACCAGTCAATGAATGGACGTGGCGGGTAGCCCCAGGATTGAAAAGAATTTTTTTTGACAGGCTCGAATGTCCCATCCCTCCTATATTGAACTCTGATCACACCCTCTCATCATTCCCAAACGGTCAAAAATATACCCCTAATCGTTGATCATAGTAGGGGCCAATCGAACAAATTCCGATAGACTAAATAGAAATTTCCTACATACATAGAACCCCATAGAGTCGCCATCTTGAAATCTACATGTTAACCTACCGATTTTATTCGAACAGTCCCTAACTGGGGGAGGGGGCTAATATCCGCAAGTTAACCACTCAATTGCGTTACAGCACCACTAGAAAATTGCACAGGTCGGGTAGTAGATTTCTTTCCCGCCTTTTTTCTTTTGCCATCAGTGGCTGATATCACAGGTTTTAGCACAGAATGCGGTGTCTTCTGTTCTTGTACCGAATTCTCCGCCTTCTTCATCCATTTTTCTTTCTCTTCACCCTCCGAGTTCTCGCTCTCGCTGGCACGTCTCTCCAACGCTTTCCTGCGGTTTCGGGTCCTTTTTTGGTTTTTTTTTCGCTGCCCCAGAATACTCGAATTGGCCCTGAGAGAACAATAATTAAATATACTTACAAATAAACATGTTATTACATCTACATTGATCACCTGTTTTCGCGACCATCTCTTTAGAGAAAGCTTCCTACACTGTCACTATATAGCGGCACTAGCACAATGACAAAACTACCTGATTTTGACGATTTTACTTTATACTTTCTTGTCGATTACTTGATTGTATAATTTAACATAAATAGGCTATGTATAAATATTTATTTACAATGTCTGCTAACCAAAAATTTAATTTAATGTCAGTGATATATATATACCATTTAATACTGCAATATAATGTATTGTCTGCTAATTTTAAAGCAATTTTTGACGGCTCTACGATCGAAATTTCCTATAAACATCGACTTTGTCCAAAAAACGATTATCATAAAAATTTCTTGATCGAGTTCGTTAACCAGCGTGAACCGCCATTTTGTTTCAAGATGGCGACCGATCAAAAACTTACTTGTTAAGCCAAGCCTTACGGTTATAGCCAAGCGGCTATCGTTGGGGCTTTTTTAATACTTCAGTCTTCCGCCGTCCTAAAAGAACAGGTCCGAGTTTACTCGAACATGCTTTCCAATTTATCGATTAGTAGAGAGAGAAAATGATTAATTTCATGGTAAATATGATATAAATGGGACTTCTTTGACAAAGTTAGCGAGGAGGAGGCTGCATTGGTTAGGACAATAAAGGTGCATGGAAAGCGCGAGGAAATGGCTAGAGGAGGAAATAGAGGGAACACGATGAAGGGGATACACAAGAGATCCAGGAAGATCTCAGAAGATTGGGACTGTTACCAAAGGATGCGTTGAATAGGAGTTTCACACCCGGTTAATAGGAGCTGATTATTGACCGTCGCCTGATATCAAAAGCCGTTGTCTACACCATAACTCATTTTTCAGGAACCACGAACAACTGCTGTTCTCAGACGTGGATGTCTAGCGTTATGGTTTGGTCCTTTTTCACTTTCATTTTGATGTGTTTAATTAACCTACCAAAGAAATAGTTCTAACTATGCAAAGATTTCCCGATTTTAAGAGAAATAGAATGGATAAAACTGCTTATGTTTCGAAGAAGTGGAGAGAACTTGTTTTGTTCCTAAGATGACAAAACTTTGATTATGGCGGAATGGCGGAAACATATTCCGAGAGAACTATTTTTGATTCCAAGGGACATTATAGAAGTAAATAGGAAAAATGCAGGTTTTGATTCCAACCAAAATTCAGATAGATGCGTAACCGGTCAATCAAAGAAATTGCGCAAAAATCTAAAAATGGAAAATTTGGGAGGGAACTGCTTTTGGCGGGGTTTCCACCGACCGACTAGGGCTATTTACAAAAACGGTGACGTGGTAGCAGACATTCAAGACTTAGGCGGGGTTTCCAACGACATCACATTGCAGAATGCAAATGACATTGACGGAAATTAGAATTTTTCTTTTTATAGAAATCAATTAAAATGTTTGTACTTAACATATCCCATGACGCCATTTTTTAATTTTAGTTTGTTTGTTTGTGATTTTACTCTATGATCATTGATCAATTCTAACTATGGCATAGAGTAAAACAAACATTTCCGTCAATGTCATTTGCATTCTGCAATGCGGGATCGGTGGAAACGCCACCTAAGTCTTGAATGTCTGCTACCACGTCACCGTTTTTTTAATTAGCCCTAGCCGGTCGGTGGAAACCCCGCCTAAGATTTCAGGTGACTCATTGATGGTAATGGTAATGATACAGTTAGAATGTTCTGATTGCTGTTGTGCCTACCGAAAAATCTGCTCCTGGATCTTCTGGCTGAAGCGAACCGTTTTCTTCACTTCCCGCTCTTCTTCCGGTAGACATGACTCCGACCAAGTGTACAACACCCCTCCGTTAATGTTCACTGAGTCAGCACAAGACTCGGACAGACTTCTATTGAGCCGGTTCTTCAGGATACCTCTCCGCGCGCCCCCAGGCTAGCCAACATTGAAAATAATAGTAGTTCAAACTCATAGAATATAATTACAAAGTTACGTGACGAATCAGTAGAATCCGCAATGATAGACGGTCGTTCTAAAAGAGTACTTCCAAACGCTTCGCCAACATCTGCAGTGGAACTGCATAAACTCCTAACATTGAATCTCGGAGGCTCAGCAGCACTGATATTTCTACCAAGTTTCGGGGTGGTGCGACCACGACCTATCATCCCGGATTCTACTAATTCGTCACAATTGTGTATTAATTTTGTTGGTCATTAGTCACGAGGTATATTTCCTCCCCAATCATTTACCATTTAAAATTAAATTATTTTCCCTCCAATTATTGGAAAACAACTGTGTATTTTATTCTTCAAAATTACCTCTCCGTTGGGGCCTTCAACTCTAACAATCAAAAAGCTAAGATAAGAATGATACGAGAAAGCTGAATAGCAATTGTTTACGAATTTTTACTGTAAGTATAATCAACAACAAGGAAGTCGCTATGATAAGCTATCAGACATGCGCAACCACTGCAATTAATTGCTTCCATTCACGACATTCTGTTGACAATTGAAATGCTTTCGGGAGTCTATTGTCACATTACATGAACACATAGATTCAGCGGCAGATTGTTAGACAGTAAGGCCGGTTCCCACCATCACTTGAAATGTATCGGTAAGGGTTCAGGTTCAGTACTTTTCATCGAAACTTTTTCAACTTTTTTTTTTAAATATATATATAATATATAAATATATAATAATATAATATAAGTAATCGCATACAAACAATTTAATGAATGTATCCGATTGACCTTTTCAGTCGCCTCTGTAGGTGATGAGTACGACACGTCTCCGATCGCATGGCGTGTAAAGACTCGCACAAGTGCAATTATGTTACCACCTGCTGGCCATCAAAGTCGATGTACCAACCAGTATTATCCGGAAAAATGAAATCAGCTACTTAAATCAAATACCGTATAGTTTTTATTCTCAGTTTATACCTAAATGAAAAATGAAAATTTTTTCTTTAAAACTTTTAGATCAGAAAATTCAATAATTTATGGTAATAAAAATTTAAGTTTTTTATTTGACTGATTTTACTGATTTCTTGCTTATTTTTACCTACTTTCAGCGTTTCTTCTTTAAGCAACCCTGTCAACCTGGCGGGAGGAGTGAGTCTGTTTCTAAACTTGGGGCACCCTAAGGGCAGACCCATTCAAATCGGAGAGAAGGGGAGTCAACTGACAGGGTGGACCTCCTGATTATAGTGAATTCCGAACCACTTGGGAAATATAGTGGGGTCACACGATTAATTCGGAGGTGACCAGGACTCGACACGCACTTAGACTGCCTCAACGCGTAATCATGTCCCATCATGTTCCCCTGCCAACGTTCTGCACATTACCAAGTTTGCTACAGTTTTGAAGGGGCTCCGTTGGGGTGGATTCAACTTGGTAAGGCTGTTGGCTTAGCAAATCTTCAACTGATGGTGGGACCGAATCTTTTGTTGGGAAAGTTACACTAAGCTTGACAACACACAAAAGCACTCTAGTAGATACTCAAGTAGTAGAATGCGAAGAGAAGAGAGACAGGAAAATATGGGTTTCTATGGCGACGAACGCCTGCGAAACTTACCATTTCATCACTGCTCCCTTCAGAGTAGGTGCGTGCTTTAGGAGGCGGACCCACTTTATCGTCTGCTTCTTCTGAATCCGACTCCTCTGGTGCGTTAAATTCCACGTCAAAGACAACTTCTTCAGCGTCAGCACTCACAATTGTGACAATATTGTCTCTCCTTTCATCTTCCTCCTCCTCAAGAATCAAATCGTCGACCGCCTTCGTCAGATCCAAGATACCATCAACCTTCTTCTCTTTAGCATCCTCCGCGCAAGTGCCAATCCAAATTGAGTCTTCATGTTTCAAAGCAGCAAGGCGAACAAGCGCCGTCACGTTATTATCCCATGCTTCCACAGTAATATCGTCAGACAAAGTAGAAGGAAATTTTGCGTAAAATGCGTAATGAATAGGGAAAAACCCGGAGCCAATTGACGTGAACTTTATGTGAAATCCATGGTCCTCTATCTTGATATGTGCTATAGACGTAGGGTCAACATTTTTGACATTCAAAACAAAGCAGAGAGAATTGTTTTCACGATTATAGTCAAACGCTGGCAGTGTATATTGGTGGTCTTTCGACAAAAAGCTCTCAGGCGGTTTCGGTTTGGCGACGAGTTCTTCGTCAGATTCGTTGTCAGGTCGTTCTTGCGCCAGAGGTTCACCTGCGTCACTTTCAACACCACTATCTTCCCTTACATATTCGCAGATGCTTTTCTCTTCAGAACCACTTAAAGAAATCGCTTTTCGAATTACAGGCAGGGTTACAATTAGCCGCTTTTTGTCAACATCAAATTTAGCAGAGCCTTCTTCTGACACAGTGTACGGCAAGCATAAATTTAGTTTGTACTTTGCAGACTTTTCGCAGATGAGATCGAGCGATTTACTGGCTATGTCAAGTTTGATGTTTTTACTTGAGCTCAGCAATGGAAGGTAAATGTCTATGACAAGTTCTTTGGGTATGGCAGCATGTTGTTTAGCGTTTCTATCTAAAGTGTACTCCTGAAGATCAATGTCATTTCGGTATTTTATAACATAGTGGGGAGTCGTAAATTCTGATACAGGTTCCGGCTTGACAGCCTTTTTCGTTGGTTGCCTAGGCGGCGGTGGGATTTCAGGAAATTTTAGTTGTTCTAGAATTTTCAAATCTTCTTCCGATTTTTCAGGTGGATGTTCTGATGGTTTTCGTATCACAGCTGCGTAAAATGCTCCTTTATACTTGAGTTTTGGTAGCTTTATATTGCGCTTGTCAAGTTTGACATTGAATTCGGTTTCCACACCATTCAACGCTGTCTCTATCACACACTTTTTAATTTGCGGGCTTGATTGAGCTAAACACAACGTGTCAGGGTGAAAGACTGCATCGTAAACGACACAATGCTGGCTTTTCTTGTCGTAGTCATCTCTACCCGGTGTCAAAGAGTAGGGTAGACTTATTGGACGCAGCCGGTTGCTCTCATTCGGCTTGATACCATCCAAGTTTGGCTTTCCGATAATTGGGTTGGAAGCCACGTTAATAAAGGCCTTGCCCACTCCATCAATGCTAGTCTTAATCACAAACGCAGGTGTTGGGTTAATAAATTGACAATCAATACCTCTCTCCGCTTCTAACTGCACAATGTCGTCCTGGTACTTTTTGCGATTTTCCGGAGCTTGTGTTTCCTCAACGTATTCAATCAGTAACTTGCGGAACTCTTCCTTTTTTAGCGCTTCGGTCAAATTGTTTACTTCCTCATGACTTAAATTAAGCTCTTCCCAATCTTTTTTGAAAGAGGTCATATTTTTAAAACCGAAGGGTTCACAAAAGTGACAAAACTACGTCGCAGAAGCACCTGGCTGGCAGCTCAACTACACAATCTCTATGGTCTTCCAGTATTCTTTTTAGTATACAAAATATTAAAATAATCTGTCTGTTATAGCTTAATATATTAAAAAATTAAATTATATGTTAAAATATGGTTTAAATCAGTGAATAACGAAGAGTTTAAAGTTTTATATTTAACCTTCACTTTTGACATCATCCAACATTTTGTTTGCTGTAGTAAACGTAAACAAATAACAAATCAGCTGTGTTGCTAAAAATGCTGATTTTAGCTGAAAGCTCAAAATTTTTGACATTTTGCAGCTTATTGACAGTTCACCGTGATTTTTTGTTTTTTAATATCAATCATAAATGATTTCTTTACTATGCTTTATATTTATATGCACGACAGTCTATTGCTGTATGTCCTGGTAGGTGTGGCGTTCCGATTGTCTAAGCGTAGTTTTTTACGTCAATTACAAAACGGTACAAAAAATTTGAAAACTGAATTATGTTGAGTTGATTGGTAGAAATTAAGCATTCCTGTAGTATAATCAGAATACATTTATTGCATAAAAGGGTTTTTTTACAGGGTGCTGCCAAGATTTTTAGGATGGCTGTGTAAAAGAAAATACCGATTGGATTTAGAAATAGGCCGCATTGGCATTGGGTTGTGGTATTTTACTCTTAGAGACGTCAAGCTCTCCAAAAACTATGTGTCTGTGGTATGTACTCTTACTGATCTTACGAAAAACATGTAGGCCTAACCCATGTCATGGATATAAATTTTATTTTTTACTGTCAAAACTATTCGCAAGGAATAAAATTGCCTTTTAGAGACAGCAGCAGTCCTTGCACTAGGTAGTAAATTAAATTATTCCTAGGCTAAAAATATAAACAAAACTTTCTTCGAATTAACTGCGTTCTAAAAGTTACTCCCAGCTACTCGAATTCGAAGAGTATTGGCATCAAAACTGCGACTGTTGACTTCAGATCAGCGCTGTTCCGCAAGTGAATGTGAAATATTTGGTGGGAAGACTTAAAATATATAGAACATAAAACCACATTCCCGAAACCAATTTTCATGATTACAAGGCAACAAGATAGACACTTTGACATGTGCGCCAATTCCTTAGTGCTTTAGCTGGTTCGCGAAAGATTAATATTTCCCCTTAGACAAATCTGACATTGAAAACCATCATATAAATAGATGTCCTAAACGCCAGGGTAACTGAAGACATTAGTTAGATTTATCAGAATTTCTGAATAAACCAGCAAAAAAATTATACTTTGAGAGGTTGGAATTTTTCGAACTGCACCAACTGCAATGTCTTTGAATGCCCAATCAAACCAAAATGAATCTGCAGATAGTTTTGTTAAAATATGTTTCAGCATATCGATGAAATCGGATTCAGAAGTAGCTTCTTTAGTAGCGAAGTCGCGAAATTGCTTTCTGTTGTTGTCAAAGAACTGCGAATTGATGTCAATGCGACTCAGCAATCCGTTAGTGAAGATACCTCGGTCTTTACGAGATCACGAACAGTCAGCTTCCACAACCAGAAAATACCCCCCGCCATTATTACGTTCGTCCAGTTTATGGCCATTCACGTTTATAATACGACTGTGATGTTTCTACGCGCCGAGTCTCCAGAATGGCTGGTCCATGCTTCTGCTGGCGAGGTGAGTTTATTTTTATTAAACGGCCTTGTTACTATCCCCTTCAAACTCTCAATTCACACATAGCACAATCTCTGTCGGTCGCACGATTTTTCGCTCTTCGCTTGGGTGTTGGTTCAACTATGGAACTTACATTGCGCCAAGCCTTCGTGTTGGAACGTGCAATGATATGGATGAGGGGACCTCCTGATTATAGTGGACTCTGAATCACTTGACTTCCACCTCTCACATGAATACTTATTTCTAATTAAATAGAGGTGAATAGGTGACCGAAGAGGTGACTTCCTATACAAAGTCCTGTCAAGTCAGCGATCAGGCTCGAAAGCGCACTATTAGCTCCGGGAAAGTCTGGGCCAGTTTGATCAACAACCCAATCCCAAGGTTACTGCTAAGGGCCGTAGGTGTCGCTACATTCAGGACCACCACGGATTGCGACTACCTTGCCACCCATCATCATCATACCCCCAATCTGACGAACTGAAGATGGTTGCTGCTGCTCACTTACCCAACTGTCCAGCCCTGACACTCGACTTACGACGGAGGACAACGGCTTATTGGAGACATCTCGCGTCACCAAATGGTTAATCTGCCAATAGTGGGCGTTGGCTAGTAAGTAAGTATAGTATATCGGCTTCTTCCAGTAGATAAAATACTAAAGAACACATCTTTAACAAAATCGTATCGAAGGGCTCTCTGAAAATAGTGAATTGTGCGTGTTCACTCAACTGTTCCTTCTCTCTAGAGTGGCGACAGGCATAAAGACATACTGAATTTAATTTATATTGTTTTGTATGACTACATGTATTTATGACGACTTTACCTCTTATAGCAATAATGTATATTGTTATGAGGGGAAACTATATGATATTGATTGGTTGACACGAGACAAGTTAGAATACCGGATAGTTTTGCGCTATTATGTGGCCGTGGGTCAATCTGTTGTTCTCTGGTTTTTGTGCTCTTGCTCCCTTCTCTTATTTTCAGTGTGTAATTCTGTAATACAGTGTGTATCACACACAACTAAAAAAAACCGGCTGTATTTTTTTTAACATAAAAAGTTAATCGCATACAAAAAATTTAGTCAGCACATGTAGAGTAGTGGTACGGACTCCGACTTTTAACCGAAAGGTTGTTGGTTCGAGTTCCACACTAACTAGTTATATTTTTTTTCTCAGATTCACCTTGATGGAAGCATCATTCACAATGCAAGGACGCTGCTTGTAAACATATCCGTCGGTTCTGCTACTGCCAAGCTTCTTAAACACGCCGGCGAATCCGACCCACAGACTTGTCTAGGAGAACTCTCTTTCGGCGTGTCCCTAGAAGCAACAGTCATAGCCCAGGGCCCGTTGTCTGTAGAGAAACTGTACCTAGGCATGCACAACACACAGGCCGTCATCCACGAGGCTATATACAGCTTTGCACAAAGAACTAGAAAAAGTTCTGATGCCGCCTCAACTGCTGCGAGGCCTGAAGGAAGCATTGTGCCCAATGATTACTTCGTCAACCTACTACCAATAATACCAAAAAATTTCAATTTAAACATTGAAAATTCAATGCTAAACGGCATGCGAGATAGTAGTAAAATTGACTTTAGTGCAACACTGCAAAGCTTATTGATTAATACTCAAGTAAACCAATCAACTAGTCTGAAACCGATCAAAGATTTAAATACCGTATTTCCACAGATATTTCTGTCGTGTCAAGTTGAGACGTTTGATGTGAAATGTAATAAACAGAGCGTCGTACAAATGTCGAAGCTAACTGTCGACGGTAATTACGAGGAAGACATTTTGAATGTTTATGTTATTTTAGACACGTTAACCTTAAGTTACGAGCATTTATTTATGAAACCGTGGGTTGTTAATAATTTTTTGAAAGTGCAAGATTTTAGTCGGGAAGCAGGACGAGCGAAGAATGTTATTGCTAGCTTGAAAAAGTCTTGGTTTGACCGGTTCTGCGAAAATTGCCAAATATCAGGTTGCATAGAGTTATGGAAGATTGCAGTGTGGTGCCATCTACCGGAAGAACCTCAAACTACGTCTATCGGATTTCAGCACATGAAGTTTGTCTTGGATAAGTCGAGCGATCGACGGCCTGGGCCTGTTTATAAATCAACACTAGGAAAGGTTCTTTTCGGGAAGCAGCATTGGGCGGTGGAGTTCATGCTGGAGTCATGTTGGTGTCGCATTGGCCATAGCCTACTCAATACCGACACACATATGCTTAAAAAGTACCATACGTGGGGCACACCTCTGTTTTTAGGCGTGGCACTAGTCAAAATCAGAACGCAGGGCGAAAACGAAGTAAAGGTCCACGCTATGGTTGATTTATTCCGAACAGAGTGGAGTCCACTTTTGGATCAGTTCTTAGTGCAGTGTGTGAAGTGTGCTGGAGAGTATCAGATGAATCGCGACGCTAGTGAAGCTGGTGATGCATCTGGTGCCACGATGTCTCAAATCGAGTGGACGACTAATTTGGCGTGTACTAATACGAATTTTTATTGGTTGTCGAGCAAGGATGTGTGTCTGATGATGAGGTTGGATAAACTGTGTTTAGATAGGCACAAGAAGAAGTTCGATGTAACGGTAGAGGGGCTGAAGGTGTCGCCGTTAAAACCGACGTCTATACAGCATACCTGCGTCCGGTCAGAAGAAATAAAGGTGAGATGAGCCTATTTGACACTGTCAGATCCTAAAAGACTCCATTGACGAATATTCCAATAAAAAAGATGCATGCTTTTGAGTTTTGACCACACAATAGATGTGAAAATCCCACCAATCATAAGAGGCGTTAAGCCGGATTTTCAAAAAACCCCGGATTTTATATATTGTATGTTTGAAGGATCCGGTAGAAAAATACGGTTGTAAGGCGGCAATTCCACCGGCGAGTTTACTTAATTTGTGATTTGAGTTTTTTTTTTGTTTTGTTTTAAGGAGACTATATTATGTAGATACTTAGCTTATCTGTTGTAAATTAAGTTATAATATTGTAGAGACTTATGAATAATATAACTTAATTTATAATAGATAAGTTAAGTATCTACATAATAGTCTCCTTAAAACAAAACAAGCAAAAAATCTCAAATCACAAATTAAGTAAAATCGCCGGTGGAATTGCTGCCTAAGCACTTAGGAATTTAAACCCTCAACATTAAGAGTGTACAGCCCGTGGGAAATTGGCAGCCCGAAATTTAATACTTTTTATTTTTTATTTAATTAACTAAGCATGTTATTAAAGATTTGGCTCATCAAAGTTGTAGAAGACTTCTTGATGCATCATATTATAAGACATTTTTAATTTTCGAAATTGTAGTTTTTTCAGAAACATACAAATAATTTATATAAACAATAACTTTTCACGTATTAACGATTTTTTTTAAAAAAAAAACTACAATTTTGAAAACTAAAAATACCTAATTATATGACGCATGAAGTAGTCTTCTAAAACTTTGATGAGCCAAATCTTTAATAACATTAAGTTAATTAAATAAAAAATAAAAAGTGTTAAATTTCGGGTTGCCAAATTCCTACGGGCTGTAGCCTACACTCTTAAGTTAGCCCAAAACAAAACAAAATGTCCTGAGACATTCTTTTCTCAGTCTTTTTTATTTTTTGCCCTAGAACTAAGCTATCGAGGTTTTTTAATCGCACTATAATGACTACAGCATAATGTGAGAATTTAAAAAAATAGATAAAATAATATAATAGATAATAGTATTAAAAACTCTTTATACCTTAAAATTCAGTGTGGATGTAGGCAAAATTTGAATGAAAATTATCTGTTTGCAAATAGGCACAACTTTCTAGTTTACTTTCCGTTATTTTTTGGTCTATTACAATTTGATGTGCTGATGATTGATGATTATTTTTTAAGGGACTTTTTATGGACCCAGGCTTACTTGTAGTGGCCCATAGGTCCCTTGTCCAATGCCAACGACCCCATGGATTTTGGGCATTATTTGTATTGTTTCCATATGAATTTTTGGTCATTGGCAAACTGGTATACGTTCTCGATGTCAACCTACACCGGCTACAAGCGATAATGAACAAGCTTACCATTATATATATTTATTTAAGGATTTTTTATGGACCCAGGCCTACTTATAGTGGCCCATAAGGTCTTGCCCAATGCCAACGAACCCGTGGATTTCGGACATTATTTGTATTGTTTCCGTATGAATTTTTGGCCATTGGCAAACTGGTATAATGTCAACCTACACCGGCTACAAGCGATAATGGACAAGCTGTGACAAGCTTACCATTAACGCAATGAAACAGGTGAAAGCATGACTTAACCAAGTACAGATACGAATCCCCTTGGCATCGGGCTAATGCGGCAAAATATCTTTGAATATAATTGTCATTTTTGTTTTGTTTTACAGTCTATGTGTGTTCACATAAAAAACGCGCGTGTCAACTACCAGTCCAAAACACGTGACCTGACGGTAAAACTTCAAGAAAAACTGCAGCTCAAATGGAGCGCCAATCTTCATATGAAAACCCTGACGCTCCATCGGGAGGTCACCGCCTTCTTAAACAAAATCAAACCCAGCCAAACACCAGTTACCAGAGAGCCATCTACCAACAACAACCCGTTAAACTGGGCGTTAAAAATAAACGGAGAGTTCCAAATGCTTATTTCATTATCGAAGAAACATGAAATTCTTATACTTGCGACAGAATTGGCGTTTGGACGGACAGTAAACCACACGGGGTTGGAGACTTCGCTGTTGAAAATGGCGGTTGATGACGCTGATATTTTTACTATTGATAAATTACAAATTTGCCGCCAATTTGACGATGTGTTTGTGGCAGATGAACGCAAACGCGCGGAAGGATTGGTTTTGGATAAGAATAGAGTTTGGTAGGTTTTTTTCCTTCTTTATACTATAGTAGTAGTATGGTTGGACACTGTCCCAGGCCACGGTGATTATAGTGGATTCCGAACCACTTGGGAAACACAGTGAAGTCACACGATTAATTCGTAGGTGACCAGGACAATTCCTACCATGTTTCCCTACCGGCACTGTGCACACGACCTAGTTATCTGCAGCTTTGAACCTGCTCTGGTATGGGGGCCGGCTCTCTCTTTTTACCATAAGTTATTTTCATTGATGGCATGTTTACCTAATTTGCCTTCGGTGTAGCATACCAATACTATCGTCATAAACTCTTACCGTATGCCAGCACTGCAGTGAGTCCGAGGAAACCGCGGAACACGTGGTTGGCCAGTGTCCAGCTCTGTGCCGGCGCGGTTGGACTGTTTTGGGGCTGCCTACATCGACCAGGTCGATCTGATTGACTTGTCATTGAAAGACATGGTTGTCTTTGTTTTCAAGGTTAAGCTGCTGTTTTTCAGCAGTTGATTAATTGGCTATGGCCATAATATAAATGATTGGTGTGTACTAGGCCTAAGTAATAATTGGGGTTAAAAAAGATATGTATTCTTTCACTTTGTCAAATATTAACCCCTGCATTAAGGGCAAAACTGTTGCAACGTTTTCTTGTTGCAGGGGCGTCACCGCTGACTCGTTCAAGGCGTGCTTTCCATTCGAGCATAACTACGCGACTGCCGTGCAGGGAGAGCTAGTGTCGACGTACAAGTGGCTAAAGACGCTGCACGGAAAGCAGAAGACGGGGGATGGTCCCCTACCCTCCGATTTGCATATACAGATCAAGGAGTTTTTGTTTGAGATGAGTGACGACCCGTTTGAGGTGAAGCTTCGAGACAATTACGAACTTCTGGTCGACGAGTACCACGAAAGTGTCAAGAGGGACAAAATGCTCGATGTCAAGGTACATAGCATTGTTATATTGGCTTCACCTGGTGAACCTCTGCTATTGACTAGAGTAAGGCACGTCTTAAGGTGTTTTCTTTCCGTACTGGTGACCCCAGAAAAACGAGGACCCTCTACCAATCCTCAAGCTCGGACTTTCAGTCTCGCCACGGCTTTTGTAGAATACATCGTACACATTGTCATAAGAGTTAACTTAGTAAAATTTCGACAGATTGTCATTCTCAGGTGAGCAGATAGAACATTAAATAAAAACAAGTAATTGCAAGTTATAAACATTAAGTCACGTTATAAATATATTAAAAAAAAAGTTACGGCACTTCTCCGATCGCATGGCGTGTAAGGACTCGCACAAGTGCAAGCACGTTTACCACCTGGCCATTAGTCAGTAGTAAATATTCATATTGTTGTTTCTAGGTAGCCGAGCTTGCCAAGACGCACCCCATGCTGGTAACACCAGAGCGCATCGAGGAACTCTACTCGAATCTTACCATGAAGAATGCTGAGATTTACATAAAGCGGTCGAGGCTCATGTCCAGGCAAAATCCTGTACGAACTAGACTGTTTGCGTGGTGTATGACGGACTTGCGTATTGTAGCCCTGGCTGATCCTTCCCTACATGGAGCTGACAATGTGCAGCGTATTATGACTGAAGTAGACCCTTACTCGTAAGTTTTACCTTTGAAAACTTCATGTCTTTCCTTAGGATACATCTCGCTAGCATGATGGCCATCGGTGGATCAGTCAATCAACGATTCCACAGCTGTGACCGAGCGTAAGCGGATGGTTCTCGCAATAAGCCATAAGCTATTAAGAATGCAACCCAACTCAGGCATGTCATCGATTCCCATAGTTGTGACCCACAGTCAAGTGCGCAGAATTTCTGCAATTCTGTCGGCAACCCTGGCTGTTGAATTATTCACTTGTTTTTAAGTTTGCAACCCCACAACTTGGTCAAATTTCCTTTGACATTTCCCTTATGTTCGCCCGCTATTGGGAATACTTAGCTTATGGTTAGGCGCGATCTATTATATTATATTTTTCTTTGGGATACAGCGAGTGGTACAGGATGGAGTTATGTTATGGCTGATCGCGTATTGCATGGGGCGGACAATGTAATATATGAAATATATTAACTGGAATGGCAGGAACTATAATATAATATCCCTTACGGGCTCCCGTTAACCATAAGCCAACTATCAGAGATAAGTGCCAATGTAAATAATATCGAAGCAGCATAGCAGAACGGATAGCTGGACCCGGTCAAAACTCTACTTAGCTTGCGCAGACCCTTCACCCAGTGAAATGGCGTACTTATCTCGTGCAGGCCCACTAGTCGCCATATTGATAACGGTCTACAGCCCCGCGATGGTTCTAAATAGTTAAGGAAATTTTTTGTTTTGTTTTCAGTCCGTGGCCAGAGGAGGGACTACAGTTCTCAACATTGTGGTGCCGGTCTGTGTTTGCCAGTGTTAAAGACTGGAAGTTTCTTCTTCGCGACTTCCCACAGCCTCTGCTAGACATACAACAGCTGCAGGTACAATTTACCGTAGACTACATCTAGTATTATCAGTTTTTTAAACATTAAATTGACTTACAGTAGGTCGAAGAGGACTCGTACCCATATTCGGGTAAGTCAAGCTAACGCCTGTTACAATGCCAAGGGTAAGAATGTCTCAGCTTGTCCATTGTCACGTGTAGCCCGTGTGGGTTGACATTGAGGAGTGAATCAGCTTGCCAACGGCCAGAAATTCATAGAAAGCAATACCATTAATGTCCGAGAACGTTGGTCGTTGGCAGGACAAGGTTCAATTGGCCCTATAGCTGTTCAAATAATAACAGTCGTAGGTCAGAGGGGCAATCTCCTCACGGTACTATATCCGGATTCAAGAAAAATATCCAGGTAATTAATTATAGTGTACGGATGGTTTCAGGTATTTGGCCGGCTGGTTGGCGCTGAACAGGTGGGCAATCACAGAGCCCGTCGAGAGGCGGACGTGGATCTGGGTGAGCCATTTGGATTGGCGACGGTCCAGCGCTCCATGACCGCACTCAAGGTACGGCTACGTACTGTCTGAACCTCTTAACATGTGCAACTTCTATTAAAATAATTATGAAGCTCCACGTATCGCCTTCTTCTTCTAATAATCCAAGGGAAGATAGAAGGACTGAAGGCTCCCGGCAGAAGAAGAACATCCTGGTTGAAAAACCTTAGGCAGTGATTTGGCAAGAGTACTACGACTTCCCTTTTCAAAGCAGCAGTCTCCAAGGTCCAAATTGCCATGATGATCGCCAATTTTAGATAGAAGAGACATTTAAAGAAGAAGCTACTGAGATTGCCAGAGGTCAAGTGTGCTGAACTAACTGTTCTGGAGTTCTGTTGTCAGCTCTGCCTGCAGGATTGTTCATTTGTTTTCCATTTGACGAATTTTTTTTTTAAATGTTGTAACCCTACAGACTTAGTCACATTTCATTTCACCACCTAAGACATTTGCGCCTACATTTCGCCGCTATTGGCCTTACTTAGGTTATGGTTAGGCGCCATCTCTTGTCTTTTATCATTGGTCTCTACAATCTATTTTTTTGTGTTACAGTTTTACCATGACTTCAATATGGACGTGGAGTTTATCCGGTACGCGTTCGGCCCGTGTTGGGAGCCTGTGATTGCGCAGTGCAATCTCAGTTTCGAGAAGATCTCGCCCCCTTCACGGGATCCGAGCCCCGCGCTACCCTGGTGGGACAAGATGCGGCTGCTGCTGCACGGGCGGCTCACCCTTTTCACTAGACAGTTGACTATGTTACTGCACGCGTCACTGGATCCGTACAACACGACGGAGGAGATGGAGCTCACGTGGTCTAGTGTCGCTATGGATTGGACCAATGGTAGGTGATCATCGTCATTATCATAATCATAGCAGGGTAGGTTCAGGACATGTAGAGTAGTGTACAGTCTCCGACTTTCTCCCGAAAGGTTGCTGGTTCAAGTCCCACACTTGCTACATTTTCTGCCCATGCTTCGAAAGCATGTAAAGCCAAGTTGAGTGTAAGAGAGGGCCCTATAGCCCTAACTCCGCTAGGTTCATTAGTAATAGAAAAGGTCACACAGTATATTGTCTGTTGCAGGCAAATTCGTTTTCCAAGGAGACTTCAACGTGTTCGTACGCACGGCCTCTAAATACGACGACTGTCGTCTCCTCCACCTGCCGCTCCTCAAGCTCACGCTGAAGCTGACGTGGTTGTGCGGCTCGGACCAAAACGACCACCACCAGGTGATGCCCTGCGCCCCCGACAAGCTGCCCGAGTACTCGAGCACACCCGAGCACGACAGCTTCCGTGCCTTCCGATCGCAGAACGTCAATGTCAGCATAACCCTGGACACGAAGGGGTCGCCTTCGGACACGGACTGGCCGAATGCTGTTCTATATGGCAGTACGTTGAGGTGGTTTGAGAACTTGAAACTGATTTTATCGGGTATGTATATTTGATGTATTGTAGTTTTTTTTCTTCTTAATTTAAGGTACGTTTTTGCGTAGACCCCTGCTGAGTATGACTGCTACTTATTCATCGCATTGGCATTGTGGTTCGAAATTTGGAACACAAGAGTGTTTTGTGTGTTGATGTTGTGGTCGGGAAAATAATGATGTATTTTTTATTTTTTATTACATACATAGCGTAGGTAGTGTAGAGGAAACGCAGGGTCTGCGGAATCTCCCTACGCCTGATCAGCCAGAGCCGAAGGGGATTTCAGTTACGGGCTATAGAGTGATTAATTTTAAGAGATTTGTGGCGCACGAGTCACTCTCAAATGATTTGGCACTAGTATTTAAATCGCTACTAGATTTATTTATGTTTAATTTCAGGTGTGACGCGTCCAACTCGTCGCGGAGCGGTGTTTTCGAACCTTAGACCCAAGAAGAAACCTCTGAGCAGGCACTATCGTAACGTCCGCATCGTCTTAGGGATACATAGATTTCAGGTAGGATGTAGCATTCAAAAATACCGCGGTTTCTATGGAAACTGAACCGATAGGATACCGAGTTCGAGCCAGGATACGCGAAAAAATGTGCAGGGCACACTTTTGTCCTAGGGTTGGCAAACTAACCCCGAAGGCGGAGGAACTCAATGAGGAGTTGACTTTTTGTTCTATTACTAAGCCATCCCAGTGGAGTTCGGGCTATAAAGTAGTTTCTTCCACTCAACTAGGTAGGCCCTGCTTTAAATACCCTCCGAAGCATGCCCAGAAAATGTTGCAAGTATATAAAGCAACTGGGACTATGTTAAAGCACTAGAAGGACAAACCCTGGAAGTAATAAGGACTCGAATTAATAACCCTTCGGGTGAATGTCACAGTTCGTACCACTACTCTACATGTCCTGACAGTTATTATTATTATTGAAGGCGTTTTATGGACGTAGGCTGGGCTACATGTACCATGAATATTATATGTCCTATTATAAATAATCTATTGCGCTACGTATGCTTACATACATGCTGAGGATCGACAAAGATGGAGGCAAATTGTCAGAGCGGCCGAAAGTCCCCCTCGGCTGATCGCGCCTGATTTAGTCAAGTTAAGTCATGCTTACAGATAATTAGGAAAGCATGTACGGGTTGACTCGTACCGGTTTAATTTTGTTTGGTTTTCAGGTGTGTTACT
Source organism: Psococerastis gibbosa (assembly GCA_963971405.1). Lineage (NCBI taxonomy): Eukaryota > Metazoa > Arthropoda > Insecta > Psocodea > Psocidae > Psococerastis > Psococerastis gibbosa. The sequence goes on along the minus strand of OZ020491.1, from coordinate 4,915,928 downwards.
GGATGTCGTTCGCGATGCAGCGAGGGTTCGAACTCCTGGGGGGCCGGGTCTCTCTCAGCTGTGAGCACTTCCTCAATCTCGTGCCCGTTGACGACGGGTTGACACATCGTCCACGCGCCGAGTGGTCCGTCCTCTGCATGAACTGCGACATCAACGACGCTGAGATCTGGCTCAAAACCGCTCTCCCAGGTTCGTAATACTGTATAGAAGCTAATCACAGCTCAGATGATAGTGTAGAAGGGGGAGCGTGCCACTGGAAGGACAAAACCTGGACAGCATCATCACGGGTAAAAAGAAAGACAAGATAGTTGGGAAGAAAATATAAATAGGATCAATAAGGGAACTCAATTTTACCACTTGGTTTGGTGTCTCCTCTAGGATAAGAAGGTACCAAAATAACGAACGTTATTTTAAACTTCTTCTAATGCCTCTTCTATCGAAGATTGGCGATCATTAATTGTGCATGTTAGTGCAAAACTTAGCAAGTTCAGTGCTGTGCCGCTTTTTCTCATGCGGCAGTTCAGTTCCGTCTCTTGCCTATAAGCTCACGCATTTAGTATTACCTACCTTTATCTATTTTATTTGTTTTTTTGCTTATTAATTACTCGCCGCGGACTGTGCTATTGTATCGTACTTCCTGCCTAACACCTCATCCTGTCACACTGTGGCTCTTACTACTCTGCTACTGTACTTCACACCAGTACCGGTAAGCGTCGGCTACACGTCTCAAGGTAAGCCACAGTGCTCCTGCACCCCCTTCTAGCCGCCCAGGCGCGTCTAATCATCATTTTCATTTTCACAATTGTAGTCATGATGGCTATACCAGGAAATTGTAATGCAGTGGTTTTCCTTTGCCTTCTGCATCCTTATGCCGTTGACTCTTCATTCAGTTCCTCCGCTTCCGGGGCCAGTTTCCCAACCCCAGGCCAAAAGAGTGCACTAGCCTCTTAAATATAATAAGAGTTGTGTTGTAACCGAAAATACTGTTTTTCGCTTATCCCGGCTTAAACTCGGTCTCCTATGGGATCAGTCGCCATTACGCGTTTCCATCTTCACCACGAGGATTAGGGATTTTCGCCTCTGAAACTATAAAGCAATACTCACAAGCTCAGCTACATTTAAACTTACTTTATGCTAATTACGACGCACAGTTTATGGATGTCAGACAGTGGTAACGAACAACAGACTAGATGGTAAAATATAAGCGACTGAAAGGAAGTTAATCAGATCAGCCCTTCAGAGGACAAGAAGGACTAGATAGACAGATTAGATAGATAGACAAGGTTGGATTAGAAATGAAGTGAACAGTTCCGGGTGGAAGAACTATTTGTGGAGGAGACTGCAGTGCAAGTCCTCAGGTAGTCTCCGTGCATGCTTCCGAGGTTGCACAGCCGGCAGGTGTCGCTGTCAGCAAGAACAATGCGGTGCAGGTAGGCTTGCCAGTAGTCTTGGGCGGTTTTGAAGCGAAATCGGGCAACGGATTCAGCTCTCTCAAGGTTTCTTGAAATTGGCAATAAGATTCTCCCATTTATATTGCCAGAGGTTGAGGTCATCCGGGTCTTTTTGTTATGTTGCAGGCTGTGGTGTCAATCTGGTATTTGGCTCGGTTTAAGATCAGTGGCACGGTTGGTTGGTGTAGTTCTGGCTACGGATTTGCTCTGGAATCAGATTTGTCGTTCCACTGGACACCTACGAGGCCTAAGAAAGAGAAGAATATAAATTATTTCATTACCTGAATCCTGCCGCCCTCTGTTGCAGGAAGTGAGGCTCCTTGCGGCCTCCTTACGGAAACCAGCTTTGTCGTTCCACTGGACACCTACGAAGCCTAAGAAAGAGAAGAAGTAAAAGTATGTCATTGTGTAAATCTTGTGCCGCTCTCTGTTGCAGGAAGTGAGGAAGATGCGCCCTCCTTACGGAAACCAGTGGTTGAGAAGTGCTACTGTCTGAGCGTAGTCAAAGTGAATTATATCAGAGAGGCAGTGGTCCTCAGGGCGGACAACACGGCGCCTACACACAGGCTTGTCGTATACGATTTGAAAGGGGCCTGGACCAAAAGCAATAGGGATGTCGCATTCGCGTTGTTTGATACCTTCATGAAGAGCCAGGTAGGCCAAAGTCAATTACATCAGAAAGGCAGTGGTCCTCAGGCTAGACAACACGGCGCCCACACACAGGCTTGTCCTATACGATTTGAAAGGGGCCTGGACCAAAAGCAATAGGGATGTCGCATTCGCGCTGTTTGATACCTTCATGAAGAGCCAGGTAGGCCAAAGTCAATTGTAGATAGGGAACAGTGTGAGCTGTACCCTGTTACGGCAATATCCTTGTCATCCCCGAAGTGAGCCCAAATTTATATATGATTACCATTACATTTCATTATTTCAGCAATTAAAAAAAAACTTATCGACCGAAGCGCTGAAAAGTTTCCGGGGGGATAACGCGGCCAAGTCGCGTACGCCAAAACCGGCCACCAGCGCGGACAGCCACAACACGTCGAAACCCAACGAGACGTTGCTGACGTCGCCGCCGACAGCGCCTGGCACGGCTGCGAGTATGCTGCAGCAGCTGATTGCAGACGTTGGTATCAAGCCGGTCGTCTTCTGCGACGACATGTCCGTGCAAACGACCGGGCAGAGGCTGCAGGGGCTGCAAGCCTGTCAGGAGGACGATGTACTTTTCAAGAATTGGTTAAGTAAGTCTTTTAGAACCGAAGCAGGGCAGGTTCAGACCTGCAGACGAGAGGTAATTCTGTTGTCGCTCATGGCCAACGACCTGCTACCGAATGGGGGAGGGGCGGCTGCGATCCTATAGTATTCATTGAAATGTCGCACGTCTGGAAACTAGACTTCTATCTAGTGTAAAGAAACAAATTTTTGCAGCCCCCCCCCCAAAAAAAAACTGGCACTTGTGCCCCCTTCTAAGTTAAGTATTACTACTACTTGTTCTTTTTGCTCAGATAGATGAACCAAGTGGTCCTGGTGTGTTTTACCGTAGCGATGCCGCCATGAGGCAGTGGTTTGGCCAAAACACGCCTTCGCTTTTCAAAGCAGCAGTCTCCAAGGTCCAAATTGCCATGATGATTGTCAATCTTCGATAGAAGAGGCATTCAAAGGAGAAGCATATTAAACTATTCTTTCATTTACAGTTTCACTATCAAACAGCCAAGTTCTGCTCAAGGGCTGCGAGACAAAAGGCTACGTGATCCTGAGCGCAGCCAAGGCGGAAATCCTGCAGCGTGTGCACAGCCCTGTCTGGAAGGGTCGAACATTAGTGTCCAAAACCACGTGGGTTGGCTCCCTCGATTGCATGCAGTACTACGCCACTGTAGCCGCCGGGAAGAATGACGCAGTCGCCGAAAATATTATGTGGCTTACTCTAGATAATATTCAGGAGAAGGAGGTATGTACTTGGCAAAGCCGTTTTTCAATACGAGTATTTTAAATTTAATGAACCCTACAAGCTCACAGGACCGACGCCGCTGGAAAAACATGGGAAAAACTAGTGCAGAAGAAAGACAGGCCGCCAAAGAACCTACCCAGATACCAGTCAGTTGCGGATTTTAGGTTAACTACGGGTCATGACTACCTTCAGAAACATCTCCACCGTATAGGTGTAGCAGCGGAGCCTTTCTGCCCTTTATGCGACACCCGGGAAGAGATGGACGGAAATCATCTTAAGACGTGCCAGGCTCTTGTCAGTAGCAGAGGTTCACCAGATTATGTGTTGTATTGGGCTGCAAGAAAGCTGATGGCGGAAGCCTAGTGCTATGGTGTAATTAAAAAAAAAAAAAAAAAAAAAAAGCTTTGGCTTTGGCTTGCATATGCCCCCACCAAGTTGTTTGTGATGTGTTGGGTTGGTATGTTGTGTGCTGTGTGAGTTAGCGTATAGGTGGTAAACTGTTATTAGGAGCGCATTGGGCAACCTCGTTGTCGAGTCCGAGTCTAATGCATCATCAATGATATTTTTATTTGTTTTAGGCGGTGAGTGAGCCTCAAGACGTGATGCAATTGGTGGGCAGTGGGCACAGCGTAGGTGGCGTGGTAACTGAAACGGTGGGGGCCAGCAGTGTTGAGGCGGGCGATGACAGTCCGGTGCAGTTGCAGAGGATAGTCTCCAGGTGCAAGTGCGAGTTTTTTTTCGCTGGTACGTACATACTTACTTAATGTGTCCGGGTCTACGACACGTTGCTCCAAATTTATGGATGGCTCCAGTGGCGGCGCTAGAAATTTTAAGGGGGGGGGGCCATGACTTCAATCTGGGGGGGCCAATAAAAAACGAAACATTTTTCATTAGGAGTAGGTATACCGTTCAATAATTCTGCAATGTTAAATATCTAAAAAGTGGGGCCGGAGAAACTGTTGGGGGGGCCAGGCCCACTCGGGCACCCCCGTAGCGCTGCCACTGGATGGCTCTGTCATTGGCTTCGAAATTATCCGACTGGACCAGACTTGAAGGTGGTTGTCGTCTTGCAGTTGTCACATTCGCAGGTAGGGTTCCATGCCATCCCCCACCTATACAGGTTCGCGCATTATTATGTTAACCCCGTTCTTAGGCTATTGAGGCTCTGCCAGGTGGGGTAAGGCAGTTCAGCTCCAGAAGTGATTTCTATCGTTATGTTGTACGTACATCATTGGCGTAAATTCCCGAAATTTCTGGGGGGGGGGGGGCTTTAGGGCCCCAAGACTTTGATACCCCGGAGAAAAAAATTGATAAATGGGCCCAAATTAATGAGTATTTACGCCAATGTTTGCAAGCAGTACAATTGAGATATTATAACGACGAATGGAATATTGGAATATGTGGAATTTCGGGTTAACGAACGAGGTGCCTGGAAAAGAGAACGAATGTCGAGATGGACAAGATCATAGAAAAATCATTCGTTTCATGTCCAAAGAATTCGGTGTATTGGGCTCAAAAATAAGTTCTAACCTCCGTGACAATGAAGGCAGAATGCTGCTAGGCAGGCGATTAGGGCCAATGGAGGGACGAAAAGAAAAATGACCTGCGAAAGTAGTCTGTGGCGTCTTGGCAGTGGAAGGCTAAGGACTGCGATTTCTGAAGAGAGGTGGTAATTGTAAGTCAGCCGAAAGGCCCACAATTTGCCTATAACTAGGCATTGTTTTCAGGTTACGGTGAAACAAGCATAGATCCAGGTACGCTTGAGGAGGTGCCTCCTCTGCCTATTGATGAGACAGGACCGTGGGAGCGTAAGGAACGTGCTGTAGACGCCTTCACCTTGATGCATCACGACTTGGACGTTTGTACCAACTCGCTGCAATACGCCATGATACTAGACATTGTCAATCACTTGCTCCTATATGTAGAACCGCAGCGAAAGCAGTTGTACGAGCGGTTACAGCGGCTTCGGTTTCAGCTGGCACTTCATAGCACTGAGGACCAGAGGCGACCTATACAGGTTAGTCAGTTATTTATTTGTATCAACTCGCTGCAATACGCCATGATAATAGACATTGTCAACCACTTGCTCCTATCTGTGAATACGGAAGCAGTTGCACAAGCTTCACAGCACTGAGAAACAGAGGCGGCCTATACAAGTACAACAGCCATTACTTTTTGGTGCAAAAGTTTCCGATCGGTTTTGGCGACTTGAAAATTGTACACATATTTGGTTTGTATTTATAATCTGCTTTACTACCTAAAGACGTACTACATTTTCGGCATTACGTCGGCGGTAATGGCTTATTTGGGAAATTAGACAGTGCCCTTGATGAAAATAAAAAAAACCAATTGAGCTGCATAAATAAATGGTTTTGTTTGATTCAGGTGATACAAAACCAAGTCCGAAGCCTGGTCTCCAAGCTGCGAAGACTTGAGCGGGAAACGTACTTGGTGCAGCGGGCGTTGGCTGAGTGCGAAGAGGACCCGCAACTCAAAGAGGAGTTACGCAGTCTGGAAAAAGAGGTCAGTGTGCTGTCAGCACAGCAATTCGCCTCAGGACCTAAGCATTAGGGACACGATCTCTCCTAGATATGCGCGGCATTCGTCTGTATAGCCAAATTTCAAATGCACTGATTCTGTTCTCAGCTTGTGTCAACGTCCATCCCTTCATACTATATAGAACGATTAGGAACGCATTACATTTCACCATTTTCAATCGAAGGTCCAACCGCAAATTCCGACTATCCAACATCGAAGTACTTTCTGCATTTCGATGGTGACCTTTCGTGGCTTCGAGCGGCTGCAATTTTCCTTACCCACCTTTTACCAAAATTGTAGCTTTTGTTGTTGTTTAGGTCAACGAGTGCAAAGAACAACTTGCCGCGCAGAGTGAGGAGCTGGACCTGATGTTGTCGTGTTACAAAGAGTCGCAACTCTCGGCCAATCAGAGATTGGCAGCCATGAAGGGTGACAAACCTGCAACAAGTGTTCGCGCCAACGAGATCGTATTCAAACATGCAAAATGGCGACTGACCGAAGCTGACGGGCTACTCGGCTTATCGGATTTAGTTCTCAGTAACTTTTTGTAAGTATTCACTTGGCAGCTCATTACTGGAAGATAAGAATTTAGGGAGATTCATCTACCTTTTGAGACGGCGACCAATGTTCGACTTTCGGAAAATTTCAATTTCACAACTTTTCATATCATGACCCCCAGAGCCTACAACCACCCTCCGTTCAAAATGTTATATGTAAAGTATATACATACATATATACTATATGTATGTATGTATATCGATTTTTGGAAACACTCTAACTTCCGTAAATATTATCTGATTTTGATGAAACTTGGCACAAAAATTGATCATACAAATGTCTTGATCGAGTTCGTTAACCAGCTGGATCCGCCATTTTGTTCCAAGATGGTGGCGGAGTGTCTCAGTTAAGAGTGTACAGCCGCAGGAAATTGGCAGCCCGAAATTTATTACTTTTTATTTTTTATTTAATTAACAATGCTAGTTATTAAAAATTTTGCTCATTTATGTTGTATAAGACTACTTCATGCATCATATAATAAGGTATTTTTAATTTTCGAAATTGTAGTTTTTTCATGAACAATTTTAAAAAAGTTATTGTTTATAAATTATTATCGTGTTTATGAAAAAACTACAATTTCGAAAATTAAAAAATACCTTATTATATATTGGCGACTTCGATGGCCAGGTGGTAACGTACTTGCACTTGTGCGAGTCTTTACACGCCATGCGATCGGAGACGTGTCGTAACTCAACACGGGTACTAACCTACAGAGGCGACAGGAAGAGGTCAATCGGATACATTCATTAAATTATTTATATGCGATTAATCTTTTTCATTTAAAAAAAAAAAATAATAAAATATGATGCATGAAGTAGTCTTTTACAATTTAAATGAGCCGAATCTTTAATAACTTGCTCAGTTAATTAAATAAAAAGTAATACATTTCAGGCTGCCAACTCTTAATATTAGGAATGAATTAAAATCTGACTGAAAGCCCGTATTATTGTCTACGGTAATGGTTATCAACATTTTTTACGACAAATCAATGATTTCAAGATGACATCCATTCAAAGTGATAATAATGTGATTCTTAATTAAAAGTTCATAGCCGTCATTGTGGTTCGAAATTTTGAACACAAGAGTGTTTTGTGTGTTGATGTCGTGGTCGGGAAAGGAATGACGTATTTTTTTTAATTTTTAATTGAATTTATCCATTAATAAATTACGTAAAACAAAAAATTGACCCCCCCCCCCGAAATCAAAACCTGGGCACGGCCTTGACCGGCCTTGACGCTCGTTATCACACAAGTCAAAAATTATGATTTGATGCATTGGTCAACAAACCACCCTGGTAAGGAGGCTCACTTTTTGGAAATTATTCATATCTTCCTTTCTGCAATTCCCCTGCCTGTTTCTAAAGTTCTAGGTCACTGGTGTGTCGTGGGGAAACCCGTGCACCTGCTACAAGCCAGTGATAAAAATCTGCTGCAGTGTTTCTGGGGATTTGTACTTTTGCACCAACCCATTTGCCCCCATGACAAATATCTCAGTGACTCACTGGCGTTCGAATGTGTACCTAATAACTTTTTTAAACATAAACAAATTTCAGACAGGCCTACTTTGTATGAGAGTTCAACTACTTTTTATTGCAGATACACAAAAAATTCCAAAAGCGACGACTCCGTAGAACATCTCCTCGAACTCGGATATATCAATATGGTCAATCTTTTACCAAACCAGGCCTACGAAGAGGTGCTTTCTCCCACAAAAATACAAAGCCACATGCCCGTTGACAGAAAAACCGCAGTTAGAGTATTCTGCCGAGAGAGGGCTCCGGTTGGTGGCATATCCGTGATGGAGCACTTCGAAATCAACGTTGTACCTATCACCATTGGGTTAACGAAGAAATTCTACAACACCATGGTAAACTTCTGCTTTCCCGGGCGCGATCCTGATAATATAGATGAAGATGAGGTTGAGGCGACCGAGAAAACAGAAAAGGGCACCGCAAAAAGGCCAAAAGTAGCTACGAAAAGGGGTAAAGACAGTCCTAATTTCTACGTAAAAATTAATGACGATGTTGAAAAAATGAAGGAACGCGCGGAGAAGAATAAGTTGTTTATTTATATAAAGATACCGGAGGTACCTGTGCGTGTGAATTATAAGGGAAATAAGGAGAAGAACCTGGAGGATATCCGGGACTTTAGCTTGGTTATACCGACATTAGAGTATCACAATGTTACCTGGACGTGGCTGGACCTCCTGCTGGCTATGAAGACTGACAGCCGGCGGGTGATTCTGTCGCAGGCGATTAAGCAGAAGCTGACGATTAAGAGCAAGAAGGCGGGCACGGAGGAGGGGCAGACGCCGCAAGAGGAAGACAAGGCGAGGATGCTGCTGGGCGCACGTGCAATGGTATGTATCACGTTTAGGGCAGTTCCCATAATGCCCTTGTAACCGTTCTTGTTAGAGTTATTTATACGGGAGATGGGGCATTCGGGGCCGCCAAAAAATGTTTTTGAATCCTGGAGCCACCTGCTACGTCTTTTCATTGAAGATATGACGGCTGGCCCCAATATATTTTTGGTATGAAGTGAATGTCCCATCTGTACTATATATAACTCTAGTTCTAGCGCGTAAATGTTATCCACAGGTTTAAGCTTGGTTCTACCGAAAGTTAGTCCAACTTTACACTTCTAATGGCTACCTAATAGCGCCTCTAGTTGTCCGTTCGATGAAAATAGAAGGTCGTTGTGACATGTAGCCTACGAGTAGGGCTCTATATTAGACAGGACATCGGCCATTTTGAATCCATTTTAAGTCTTGTGTATAAGCAAAGCATTGGGTGTTTAGCTATTTATTTTTAGAAATGTATCGTTGTTTATTTATTATTATTTTAAACAAACGTTCTACCAATTAGGGAAATGCTTAATAAAAAAAAATACTAAAACGTGTTTTCGTTCTTTTTAATCTTTTACTTTCTTACAATACTTAGCATATAGGATTCAAAATGGCGAATGACAATACCAGGGTATATACCTACGAGTATATTCTGGTAAATAACATAAGTTCTATGTAGCGTAGGCTAAGATGTGTTATTTATAATGTATTTTTTAATTATTTGCAGCCACCAGCTGCTTCTGCAAAAGGACCGAAGAAAGGCGTTCTCAAGTTCATGTAAAATGTCAACTGAATTTGCTGTACTTAAAAAAAATATGAAAACAACTAAATAGTGTTACACTGTTACCGGTATTGTTAAAAATGTACTAAATCTTAGACACTTTCAATATATCATATGGGCTGTCCCAGCGTAGAATAGTAGTCTATGCATTAAGTATGTTACCTAAAGAAAAATGTGGTGTGATTAAATATAAAGCTGGGGCAGTAATCTAGACGCCTCGAGTGCTGACAATAGCAGTTGGAAAACCCTTACGGGTGTAAAAAAAATCACATGCCTCAGGAAATAATTACCACAATCATAGTTGAGCACCGTAAAGTAGTAGACACTGTCAAGACATGGAGAGTAGTGGTTCGGACTAATGTAAAGCAGGTGGTTCAGTGTTGAGTGTAAGGGAAGGCTAACTCCGCTAGGTTGGGAATAGAAATAAATGTCGATTATTTATCACGTCTCACCATGTTCCCCTACCAACGCTGTGCACTATACCAAGTTTACTGCAGTTTTGAACAGGCCCTGTACTGGTTGATGCAACCTAAAATATTATTAACGACATAGTGTATCATAAAACAGTTAACTTTTTAACATCGTAACTGCTCTCTCGTGCGATGACTAATCTTGGGGACTCCTTGCTAATTCCTCTCAATCGCTGTTACAAGTCTTATCACTTTAGGATAAGTCTATCCATCGGTTGGCTAAAAGACCTACAACTGGTGTTCTGACTTGACAATAATGACGCAAATTGTACACACGCGTGTTACCTTTAGACCCAGCTGTCCAGAGTGAATCATTATTATGAAATTGAGGTTAGCACAACAGATGGTCACATGCTGTTGTCCATACCAATATATACAGGAAACTTTCTTCTACCGTGCCTTATGGCAGCTCATACGCTCTATGATCGATATTTTCTAATAAATTTGATTTTATTGAAAATAAAACGGACTGTGGGGTGTCTCTGGATTGTCGCTGTCCTCTCTGAATACATTGTAGTAATATATGGTATATATAGCACTGACATTAAATTAACTTTGGTTGAAGAGGTAACCTCCTCGTTATAACCGAAATTAGGCTTGTGGTCCACCGGTCAAGACGACGCCCCGGTTAGGCGTAGATCATGGGTTCGAATCCCGCCAAGCACAGTTTTTTCCATATCCTCTAATTTCGGCCCCTCTTAAGTAGCCACTAACGATTTCTAGTGATTTAAAATTTACTAATAAACTACTGACCTCATGGAAACTTTATACCCTACTAATGCAGTATTACAATGGACTAGTCTGCTTGAGAAAGCGTTCTGTAAAAATGATCAATCATCAATAAAAAAATTAACTCTAGAGCAGATTCAGATTTATAGTTCTTTATGTGGTAAAATTAAAACGAAAAGTCGTATTAATAAAATTTGTTCCCAATATTTAATTTTACATTTAAATAGGCTAATATTAAATTACTATAATAAATTCAATTTGACTAATAAGTTGGAGTAGTAATTTATGGATCTCAGACTAAAGAAGTTCTTAATAATTATTTCTGAGAATTTAGCTCGCCATTACATCCATGGAAACTGGATGACTGACAAAATTAATTTTATGACACCCATAAGTCAAATGAAAATTTTGGGGCTTAGGAAAGATCAGTACAGTACCGTATTTGAATAATCAAACATATCCAGTCCAGTGACGGTAGATATTTCAAAATATTTTGTGAACCACTTGTTGCCAAATATAAATACACAAACACCAATTGGCTACAGTTCTTGGCCTCCTTCCTCGGTACTACCACACCAATAGGTTTTTGTACATATCAAATTCAATAATAATTGGTGTTAGAAAGAGCTACGTATCATTTATGAAAAAGCTCATAAAAATTTCTTCTGTTCGTGCTCATATTTTTTAAAACTGTACGAGTGATATTTTTTGAGATATTAGATTTTTATTTATTTTTTCACTTATAAGGCTTTTCTCCCACCAACTGTCTTTTTACTATTTATTTTGAAATTTTGTCCACCCGAAAAGGCAATCGTCGACATCGTCGTCAGAAGCCTTCTTCAACATTATAATGGTTTCCGCAGCGCTCTTCTCCAGTTTTACACAAAACTAGATCGCTATCCGTTACTCAAGCGAACGCTTTTTTTCTTCTTGTACCGGGTTACTGTACCGACTCACATGGAACAACTAACGTGACCACTACAATGATCGGTAGCCAGCTGACGCTTGTTGGAACTTGTTGCCAGATCCCCCCACCAAAATCTGAGCCGGTTAAGCCCGTGCTTGTGTGTACAGTCTCCGTAAAAAAAATTCACTGACATTACTTTCCGGACAAACCCTGTATGTCCGTCCCTTATTGTAATCTTACAAATGTTTTTCTTTATTAAATATACAGTATGACATAGTTATTTGAATTTTAGTATCCTGATGGCAACTACGAGCTAGGACCAACGGCTACTAACCTTCTGGCAAGGGTAATAATAGTGGCAAATTATTTGGTATAAAATGTTTATTCCATACGTAGGCTCTACTATATACATTTATTCAGCTTAAAATATATTTTTTAATTTCCTACGGGGTGTATTCATCATGCTTTATAAAATCTCCCCAGTTATCATAATGTGCAGGAGGCCTCTGTTTGTGTCCCTTATATTTCTCCTTGAACTTGAGTCCCGTAACCAAAGTCGAACTCTCCGGGAATGCAGTCACTCCACCGAAGATCGTGTCTGTATCCGGATTAAACCGGACATAATCATACATAACATGTAAATTAGGCGGTAGCTCCTTATTCCGGAGCTCATCCAATGGCGTCGTAGTAGATACAGGTGTCAGGTAAAATTTTAACACGTCAAACGGCGTCTCAATATGACACAGTAATGAATTAGGTACGCTGTGGTCAAACTCCTTGAAGAGAGTGTTAAGAAGCTGAAACTTGTCGGTGGCTGAAAAGGGTTCGCTTTGGCCTATAGCGCCCAACTGGTTTGATATAATGTTCTGGACGCGTTCTGTGGTATCTGGGGGAGGATTGTACGGCTTGTATGAGCGGAGGAATCCTCTGTCAGCGAGGGACTGTTCTGTTGATTTGATAAGATTTCTATGCTTGATCGTACCTGGTTTTACTTTTTTCTTCGGAGGAACCGCAGACCCTCGTTTTGCCTGAAACAAAATTACTAATATGATTCCAGGACAAGGATTTCTTTCTATTTACAATATCCAACACCCCTCCTTTGCCATCCAAAGCCAAGCTTCCCAATATTCTGTAGTAGTGTTCTGGAGCTGGGGGCAGTTTGACAAGTGGTTATCCTAGCTGCCTGGCAGAGTAGACACATTTCTTTGACTATCAGGCGTATTCTGTGTAGATGCGCTAGGTTATCGTCTGAGCCGTGTCCGGTTAGAATACGGAAGGTAGGTACACAGCTGGTTGTAACAGTCAATTGCATGAACAGTCCACTTTTTGTTTTAGCTCTGCGATTCTTAATTCTTTCCAGAGGCGGACGCAGCGACCAGCACTGCGGGCAATTGCCCCCCCCCCCCTTTGGACCGAAGTTATATTCTTTACCTCTAAAATCTATGTATTACTGCACTCAAAATGCACAAAACCTGACTATTTCAAGCCTATTTTTCAAAACTTTTCTCCCGGGGGAGATTCTTTCTAATATGTAAGCCCTATTGCTCTCAATATGCGTAAAACTTCACCATTTCGGCCCTATTTTTTCAACAATTTGCTCCCGGGGACCCCAGGGCCTCCCTAGTCCATAATTATATTGATTATTTCTTGAGAAACTTTTATGCAATTGGGTGGAGAGGCGCCAAATTATACACCTTCGAAAACCTATCGTTACGCCACTGAAAAGTGCCTCCCCCTTTTGTGAGGTCTGGGACCGCCTCTGATTCTTTCTAAAGTATGTCAACATTCTTTTAATACCAGGACGCCAAACAAGAACTTCACTCTTCAGGGTTGATATAATGTAAAAGTAATGAACCGTCATGCCTTCTACACTTAGGCGGCTATTCCTTTCCCGTCAAATGTGATTAAAAAGAGTCTGCTACCATATTTTAATCACATTTGACGGTAAAATCGACCAGTGGAATACCTGCCTTAAGACAAAAACACTTTGTAAGGCTAACGAATCTAGAGTGCTCAGCCTTATTCTTGGAATTTGTACTAAACTGCGTTGGTCGGGTGGGCTCACCAGCTTCTAAACATGTTAATATAAAATCATCTTTAATAACACAGACGTGAGACTTGCAGGAGATACAGGTACATACAGTAGGTGTGTATGAGCTTTGTTAATTCAACAAGGAAGCCTGGCGCGTGAACTATTAAACTTTTTGTAGGTAGTCTTCTAGACGAGACTTCACTATCCAATCAAGACTGACAAGCATGACATCGTATCCGTAACCACAGTTACTACCTATTTTCTCTCTCACTCGTGTCCATCTATCTATCTTGTCGTAGAATAAGAAAATAATATCAAAATCCTTATTTTGCAGGGTGTTGGTAAAACACCAAGCGGCCAATGTGTTAATTACTAAAAGGAATGCAGCCTGCAGGGTAATACAATGAAACAAATGAATGACTTTGATTTGAAACTACAAAGTTAACGTGCGATTATATAGATATTCTACTTACCATATAAACCGGTGAAAGCTTGGAAATAACATTTTGTTGCAATCGAAAGTTAAAATTATTGAGCAGAACCGCCATTTTGACGCTTTTACGTCACAAAACCAATGTGACCGAAATTAGCCAATCAAGAGACCGTGTTATTGCGCAAACCTAATTGCGCATCATTTTAACGCATTTTTCAAGATGCTTTATATGAAATCATTTGAAAAACTATTATAGTAACAAATGGTATTATTAAAAAAAACGTTTAATATATCAAATATTAATTAGATATTGCTGTTAATAAGGATTGTGGTGTAATTTGAACAGAGAACATCCAGTACATATCATGTTATAGCTCCAAGCTCATGTTGTTACCAATCCGCCATTTTGAAATCGCCATTGAAAGGTGAAAACCTAATTTTAAAATGTTTGTGCGTTATTTTTTATGTTTTTAAAATGTATTTTCGGGTCGCGAACAGTGAAAAGTGCTCCAGCCTTACAATGGCTACCCTTGGATTAATATGACGCACCAAAATCACCAAACGAACGGCGCCAGTTTAGAGGATTGTCATACAAATTTCTTTGCACTAGTAAGTGGCTTTCCAACAACTAGTTACCTTAGTACCATGATAATTAGGTCAAAATCAATGTTCTCATATGTCACATTTTGTTTCTGATTGCCTATATCAATGACAAAACCGTGCGTCTACTCCAAAATAGTCTCATTAGCCTACGTTGCTGTAAATCACGCATATAAATCAACATTTGTGTACAGTTCCCCCGGTGAAGGAGTTAGTAATCGCAATGTTTTGCTTGTTTCCCATGCAAATACTGAGAGTAACTTTTGTATTATGGTCCGTTTAGAAGGGTTTATGATCATGATGATGCGTATTATAGTCATTGTGCCGTTGGTTTTGTAAAAATGAAGTTGTGTTCGCTGATATGACATAAGAGAGTGAAATGATGTTCGCAGCGTTGCCAAGTTGTGTTGTAAGGTCACAATAGGTTTGGACACCCCTTACTTATTTGTAGCGGGTTTACTTTGGTTAACAAGGACTACATCTATTATTCCATATTTACTATCTTAGGTGAATATGTTAGTAATTTTCCAATGATTTTGATTAAATTCTATTACATCACGAAGCATCATTTACCGATGTAGCATAGCTTTCAGCCAGACGAGTCCAATGCCGTTTGTTGATATTCTCCACTTGTCCGATTATTAGCGCAAATTGATTAGTTTTTTTTGGCTATTTTCTAGGCTGCGTTCATTATTTCCTCCTTATATTGCTGAATTGTTTTTATTTAAAGAAATGCTTCGGCACGATTTGGTTTTTTGCTTTTCCTTTAGGATGCGTCAAAACAGTTGGGTCACATCTGAACAGTTGAATGTCCTAAGAAGCCTGTAACTACAGCCCGGGCCAACCATCTCTTGAAAAGTATCTGTAAGGAATACAGGAGGCACCGCCATCTACTAATGCATGTAGGTGCCGCATAGTATACCTTACCGAGAGTTCCCAAAATATGATGGGAACGGTCTTAAAGGGTTGAGGGCTGAGGCTTACTGACTGATATGATGCAGATTCAGCAACATGTCTGATAACAGTGCTTTGTCTATCGTTGAAGTTATGGTATTAATTAATTATACAATATTACAATTGGCTGGACCCAAAACATATTTCCCTGCATATCTGCCATTGAATCCCCCGGTTTTTTCCAACTCATCACTCAATGTACAACAGATTCTGTTGTCTTTATGTCGTGCTCTTTCAACATTTATACAGTGCCCTTTTTGTAGAACAAAACCGCTTTCCGCTGCCCACTGCATTGTGTTTTTGCCTCGAAAAAATATTGGATCCTTTTATTAGCAATGTTTATCTAATTAACTGTGACTTATCCCTGTATAACTTCGCTGATAAGACAGCAACTTTATGTACTCCTTTTATATGTCATTTCCATTTCGTAACACATGATGCGTTGATTGTCGTTTTTCATTCACAGTGTTCGTTTACTGGCTGTATTGGCAGTAATTCAAGTTTGCAGTTTTTTGAATGATTCGTTACTAGGACCGTGCTCACCACACTTATAGAAATGTTTTCGTGCAGAACACTGGAGGTACCCCCATGCTCCAATGCGTTGGATCCCTTCAGATATTTAAGCAACATACAGCTCGTTTTCAACATTCCCCTATTTAACAATTCATCTCAATTTACACTAGTCTACCGGAAGAAATGAAAGGTATCCAAGTATTGCGCCATTTTATAACCAAAGTAACCCTATCCCTAAAACAAAATCCGCAAGCTTTGGTCTCTATAACTTAGTGTGACCGTATACTCTATCTGTATATCGTTCTGCTCTTAAGAAGAAGAAAAACTTTCTCATGTTTGTTGTCCTTTTCTCTCTCTTTTTATACATTTTTACAGCCATTTGATATGTATTATTCTAACATACTTAACAGCTATTTTAATTATTAGGGGACCCCAGCACGGCTTAATCCTTTCGGGTTCCCCTACCATCAATTATTGTAGTATGCTGTTGACCTGCCGTAAAGCTCTAATAGTTATAAAAATATATTGTGGTGCCTCCAGTATTCCTCTCGAAAACCTTTTTAAGCGTGGTGACCAGCCAACACTTCTTCCTCGGGAGCCGGGAGCCCTCTGTTCTTCTATCTTCCGTTGGATTATTACATGCAGAATGCAAAACTTCTCGTTCCTTATCATGGGACCGAAGTATGTAGGTTTCCGTTAACAGCAACTCGGCTTCTGCATCCAATCGCCTCAGGACCTCAGCATTAGGGGCACAATCTCTTAATGTTTGTGTGTGTAAACCTTCAAGATTCTGTATTTCCGAACCCATAGGGCAAAAAACTGTTCTTTTTTATATTGTATATTTTATTGTTTTGTAGAAATGGAAAATAAACTATTCATTCATTCAAGGTGTTAACCAGTATGTTATCTGTAAGTCTGCATGGTTATTCCGCAGTCATACGATGATCATGGGCAAATTTCATATTAAGACGGGTTGACTCTGTATTCTCCAGTAGACCATATACCAACTTAACTAGTCTGCGACCTGCTTTGTGAAGCTACGCTCTACTGCATTTTTCAATTTAATTCTAATAGTATAATACCTTAATACGGACCTACTACATCTGACATTAAATTGACTTGACAGGAAGTCCTGATTTTGCTGTTACTGGAAAGCCTACTGCTCAAATTCCACGCAGTATGTTATCACCAGAGACGCGATTGCAGATAACTAAGTGTTATCTGCCACTATTGCCTACTGGCCAGTGCAATTGCGTTGGACTGTTGTTGCCAGCTTTTTAACACTAATTACTGTTACAATGTGGACTGTAGTGCATTATATACTCTTGAAACAGGCTGATTTAGTTATAGGCTCAGCAGTTAGTCAGAAATTTGCGCTGATGGCTGTCGCACCGGAATGGTCCCGTTACTAAAGGTCTGGAATATTAATGGGTTCGAGACTGCTAGATGTTAGTTTAGTTTAGGTTAGGTCAAGACATGTAGAGTAGTGGTACGGACTCTGACTGTAACCCGAAAGGTTGTTGGTTCGAGTCCTACACTTCTACATTTTCTGGCCATGCTTCGGAGGGCATGTAAAGCAGGCGGTCCCGGGCCATCCTAGTTGAGTGTAAGAGTGGGCTTTATAGCCCTAACTCCGCTAGGTTGACTTTGTAATAGAACAAAAAAGTCCTTATTTATTTAAATTATTTATATTTTTACCCCCAGATGCAAACTATCAAGGGGCAAGCGACCCCTCGTATTTTGTCGACATTAATAACGACTACAATATATGTGAATTTCAAAGAAATCGTTGGAGCCGTTTTTGAGAAATAAATTTTTTAGACGTTTTTTTGGAGTTTTTTTTAGAATAAAACCCCCCAAATTGAGTTAGCCCCAAATAAAATAAAAATGGTCCCGAGGTATGATTTTAGTGAACCTACATGCCACATTTCATCAAAATCGACCGAGTAGTTTGCCCGGAAATCGATGAACAGACAGAGCGACAGACAGACAAGCAACTTTTTTTTGGTTCCTGGGACCTCAAAACGTGTAAATCCGTTAACTCCGCTTGGTTGGCTCAGTAGTAGAACAAAAAGTCAGGACATGTAGAGTAGTGGCACGGACTCCAACTTTCCCCCGAAAGGTTGTTGGTTCGAGTCCTACACTTGCTATATTTTCTGGCCATGCTTCGTAGGGCATGTATAACAGGCGGTCCCGGGCTTTCCTAGTTGAGTGTAAGAGAGGGCTTATAGCCCTAACCCCGCTAGGTTGGCTTAGTAATAGAACAAAAAAGTCGATATTTATTTATTTATTTATTTTATTTAAAAGTCCTTATTTATTTATGTAGATGTAAGAGGAATAATTAGTACCTGCAAACATGGGAATACGCAGCTTTTATATTCGTGGCATGGCCTTGGCGCCACCCCCTTCCTCTGGGCCGCACAGAGAGGGGGTCCGACGGCTCCCCGGGGAATTGTTTTAAAAATCCGCCTGAAATAGTGGAGTTGCATGCCTTTTGATTGCAGTAACGTCTTTTTTTACAGAAGTATATAACTGCAAATGGGGCACGGGGGTCTCCCCCAGGGGATATTGTTTGAAAGGGTAGACACGAAATAGTGGGGTTTTACGCATTATGAGCTCTCAAGGCAAGTGAAATTGTGAAATGATTAATTATCAATCAAATTCGCTGATTACAGTGATGCTACAAGAGTTTTGATCCTTCAGGAGGAGGCTCTCACTGACACTCTTGTAAAAAGCTAAGAATTTATTAATGTATGCTTATGGAAGTATTGGAAAAGACTAGTGTAAATTTTTATTTGCAATGCGATTTTTTTATAGTGTAATGCGTTCAAGTGAGTACATGTTTAATTGTTTAACGTCTAAATATTGTTCCAATATTCGAATGTGTAATAGGGGGGAATAGACTCAACCAATTGATGTTAAAATTAATCACAAAATCATGACTGGCCGGGACGCCCGGGGGCAAGGCTGCTAAGGCTGGTATCTTTCGGAAAGGTTTCCTATCTAACTTGCCTATTGGAGCGCAGCTACTCCTAGCTCAGCAGTCAGTTCAGCAATAAACCTTGAATGTGGCCGCGGCGGTGAAGACTATTGGTGTATCATTAATTCGTCAAATGATTATGATCCCGTTCCCTGTGTTCTACTTGAGTATGTAACTGGAAACATGTCTGTGTATCGTATTGTACAATGCCGCACTCTTGCTGGCGGCACCAGAACTAGCCGCGCCCTCCAGGGCTGGCCAAAATGGCCCTGTCATCTGTCTGTCCAGGATCATCGTGCATGCCATCTGCTTGTCATTGACAATTTCTTCTTGCTTTTTTTATTTGGCGCCGGAATAGTTCTTAAACCGCTGAACAATGAAACGGAAGGTTGAGGTTTGATACACGACAGGGCGTTATTCGGTCGGGCCTGGGTTATGGGTGGCATGTCCCAACAGAAGAAGACCTTTGGGCCGTCCGAGACGACGCTATAGCGGCCAGCTAAAAGAATATGTGCAGGAAGTTGGCCTTCGGGCCGATGAGTTGCGTGGTCTGGCGAAGGACAGGATCCGTTGGCGTGGTGTTGTGAATGCGGCCAAAAGTCCCCCAGGGCTGACAGCGCCAACTTAAGTCAAGTAAGTCAAGCCTGGGTTAGGTGCCTTACCTTCAAGGGTAAAAACAAAGCTGTTGGACATGGTGCTGACCACAATATCCTAAATGAAGGAGGGGTCAAGAGAGAGAATCCGCTACGAGTCCTCCGGCCAGACACAGTCCAGTTTTTAGAGTGTTGGACAGTGTAATGGAAGGTCGGGGGGTCGTGACTCGACATATGTTGGGTACCTTACCATCTAGGGTAGGTGAAAACCACAGCTGTTGGGCATGGTGCTGACCACAATATCCTAAATGAAGGAGGGGTCAAGAGAGAGAATCCGCTACCAGTCCTTCGTCAAGAACTGGACTATGTAACGCATGGTTGAGGTGCGATGCATAACAAAAAGATATTCTATCGCACCTGGATGCACCAATCCTAATAGGTGCCTTACCATCTAGGGTAAGGGAAAACACAGTTGTTGGGCATGGTGGTGACCACAATAACCTAAGAGAGTGAGGATCCGCTGGCTGCCAGTCCTCCGGCCAGGTATAGTCCAGTTGTGTTAGAGCTGGACTATGTAACGCAAGGTTGAGGTTCTATACTCGACAAAAAATATTGTGTTGGGTCTGGAACCCTAATAGGTGTCTTACCTTCCAAGATAGGAGAAAACCGCATCTGCTGGGAATGTTGCTGACTACAATAATATTCTAATTGTATAGCAGTGTTCGAGAAGGAGGATTTTATTTTATTTATTTTTATTTTTTATTATTTAATTAAGATTATTATAGGATGCGTTCTTGGTATTTCGTGTCTGTTCTTCGCACATGTTGAAGGAGTACAATCTGGGTTGTTGGGTAAACTACTATTGGGAAATACGCTTGGCCTAGCGATGGCTCCACAGTGAAGGCCCAAAATTGTCGGCAAAATAAAGAATTAACCTATAATATTTATTGTAATATGCCTGCAGTCAGCAAGACTTCATATATCTTCTTATTTAAATGCCTCTTCTATCGACGATTGGCGATCATCATGGCAATTGATGTCAGAATGATTATACAAGGGAATTGTAATGCAGTGGTTTCCCGTTGCCTTCTGCATCCTTATACCGTTGACTCTTCATTGAGTTCCTCCACCTCCAGGACCAGTTTCCCAAACCCCGAGACAAATGAGCGCCCTTCACAGAAAAAGCTGTGTTTTTTGCTTATCCCCGCTCAAACTCGGCCCCTATCCGTTCAGTCGCCATTACGGGCTTCTGTCTTCGCCTCTTACGACCAAAAGGCAATACTCAGAAGCTCATGCGTGGTTTATTCATGTTTATTCTAAATAAAGTGTGAAAGAAGTAGAATAAATATATAAACGATAGGTAGATTGCTAAGATTGGAGCTTATGATAAAGCAATAAAGGGAAGACTGCAGTGTCGATAGTCCGTCAGAATATTATGTGAATACCACCCGAGGCGTGACGATATCACCCGAGCGAAGTCAGGAATGAATTATGCCCCTATGTTTGGCTTATGATCGCGGACGCACGCAATACATAACGCAGTAGAAGGACTGTGAAAATATTTTGTCCCTTGAAATTTCAGCCCTAATCATTTAAATTATCTTTATGAGAAATGTTCCAAAAATTAAAAATGCCCGATGATATATGATGCATGATGTAGTAGTCTTCTTCTTCTGGCTGTACAGCCCTTGATGGGCAACACTCATCCAGTCATCTTGGTTTTGTACAACGCTCCACCATCTACGGACTCCCAACTCGCGAAGGTCAGTTTCCAACACATCCTTCCAGCGTTTTCGAGTTTGAAACTACATGAAGTAGCCTTCTACAACTTCAGTGAGCCAAATCTTTAATATCCTGATTTTTTTAAGTAAATAAAAAAAAGTCCGTAAAAACAGGTACCTTATTTCCTACGGAGCGTACAGTCTTAAGTTGTTATTGAAAGGTTTCTTATGCCATTGGGGGTGGTTCGCACGGTTTCAGTTGAGTGGTTGGTATGTGGATTTGTCCAGGAGCTATGAATGAGCCGACATATTGAGTGATATTATCTGGAAGGAAGTCCATGTGGAACAGGTCAAGGTTGGCAGTCATACACTAGCTATTACTTGCTAAAATGACTTCAATGAGGGCGCCACTGCCCAAGGCTGTTTCCCTTCAACTAAGGCACTATATACCCGGGTATTGTCATCCGCCATTTTTATCCATATTTCCTATATGCTAAGTATTGTAATTATTTTTAAGAAAAGTAAAAGATTGAAAAAAACGAAAACAAGTTTAGTATTTATTTATGAAACACTTCCCTAATTGGTAGAACGTTTTTTATATAAAAAATAAATAAACAACGATAAATTTCTAATAATAAATAGGTAAACGCCCAATGCTTGGCTTATACACCAGACTTATAATGGATGAAAAATGGCGGATGACAATACCTGTGTAATATAGAGCCCTACGTTCAACATGGATCATAGGCTAGAAGTAGGATAGAAATGCTAGAAGAGAAATTAATGGGTTCGATGGAAGAAGGCGTTAAGACGTATTAAAATGATGCTTCAATGAGGGCAGGGCGGCAATGCCCAAGGCTGTCTCTTCAACGTGGACCGTAGGCTCGTATAGAAAAGCTAGAAGAGAAATTGAAGAGTTCGATGGAAGAAGGCGTTAGTTAAGAAGTATTAAAATGATGCTTCAATGAGGGCAGGGCGCCAGTGCCCAAGGCTGTTTCTCTGCAACGTTGATCATAGGCTAGAAGCAGGATAGAAAAGCTAGAGGAGAAATTGAATGGTTCGATGGAAGAAAGCGTTAAGACGCATTAAAATTATGCTCATATGCTTCAATGACGGCATGGCGCCGTTGCCCAAGGCTGTTTCCCTTCAACGTGGATCATAGGCTAGAAGTAGGGTAGAAAAGCTGGAAGAGAAATTGAAAGGTTCGGTAGAAGAAGGCGTTAAGAC
Organism: Psococerastis gibbosa; assembly: GCA_963971405.1. NCBI lineage: Eukaryota > Metazoa > Arthropoda > Insecta > Psocodea > Psocidae > Psococerastis > Psococerastis gibbosa. The sequence continues at coordinate 4,893,150 of OZ020491.1, read as the reverse complement.
GCATTAAAATGATGCTTCAATGACGGCAGGGCACCACTGCCCCAGGCTGTTTCTCTTCAACGTGGACCAGAGGCACGTATAGAAAAGCTAGAAGAGAAATTGAACGGTTCGATGGAAGAAGGCGTTAAGTCGTATTAAAATGCTGCTTGGCTTATGACCGTGCATCCACGCAATGCACAGCGCAGTAGAAGGAATGCGACAAGATTTTTCCCCGTGAGGATGTGAACTACCGTTCTCCCGATTTAAATGCAAGCTCTCTAACCACTCGACCACGGTCGTCGCCTGATGATGGGAGTGGAACCACTCCCGAAACGTCACCCCTTCCCCTGACAATGGATTCCGCCATAATTGTTCGATGACTGTGAGGCCCGCCTCTAATGATTATCAATACAATAGACAATGCAAGTCCAACTAACCCTTTCCCTTTGTTAAATAGTATTACACCATTGCCATTAACCTTTAGCAATATTTTTTTTCATTATCTAAATATTACAGGTTATCTGTAAGTTATTTATTATGCGAGTCTCTCATAACCGAATACCATAAGAAATCTGTCATTTGCGCTGTTGTTCCACTTTGTGTAAGAAAAAAAGAAAATTGGCGTTATTTTCTAGGGTGAATTTTGTGCCTTTCGGCCTCGGCTCCCTCTTACAATTAACCCGAGAGGAGTTGTTTTATCAGGTAATAAGGCGAGTTACCGTGAGCGTATCCAAGGGGGGGGGGGCAGGTGCAAAAGTTCGATTAAATCGACTGGTTTTCGCGGGTTTATTTGATTTTTTAAAAAATCTTATATCTACATTTTTATATTACATTGTATCAAAGAAAATCCAATTATATCTACTCTTAACTGGTCAAATCTTTAGAGGTGGGGGGCGAGTTACTACTTATTGGATAGCTATATAAAAGGTTTGGTCATGTGTTTTGAAAGGCTCTGAACCCCCGGGTGATTCCCATTCATTAAAATTGGCCCATGCCATTCTAATGACCCCCATTTAGTGTTAGCACATAAAGGTTTAGTTTACCTGCAGCCTCATCGAGGCGATTATAATACTGGTATTTATTTAATCCCCTGGTAATAGAAATGTAAACAAGATAATTTTATAATGGAAAGTGCTATTCAAAATTTGTTTGTTTACAGTTATAATCCTAGGATATTTATTTAACCCCGGTATTATAATCGCCTCGATCAGGCTGCTGCTGCTGTCTCTGGTAGTTAAGAGTGTACAGCCCGTAAGAAATTGGCAACCCGAAATTTATTCCTTTTTATTTAATTAACTAAGCATTTTATTAAAGATTTGGCTCAGCAAAGTTGTAGAAGACTACTTCATGCATCATATTATAAGATATTTTTAATTTTCGAAATTGTAGTTTTTTCATAAACATGCAGATATTTTATAAACAATAACTTTTCACGTAAAAGCGATGTTATAAAATAACTACAATTTCGAAAACTAAAAATACCTTATTTATTATATGATGCATGAAGTAGTCTTCTACAACTTTGATGAGCCAAATCTTTAATAACATGCTTAGTTAATTAAATAAAAATTAAAAAGTAATAAATTTCGGGTTGCCAATTTCCTACGGGCTGTACACTCTTAATGTTTCATTGACCGTGATTTTTGGGGTTGAATTTATAGGTTTGTTTTTCCACCCTGTCACCGTGCTCTGCGTTCTCCAGCCGCCTTATGCCTATAAAGGCCATTTTCGCACCTTTAGGGCACTTTTCTTACAGTTGGGTCGTTATACACATGCAGTATATCTGGCGACTCTGCTAGGCCCGGGGTACGGGGACCCCACGATACTAGCTACTCATGAGGCGGGGTTTCCACACACGTCAATGGTAAATATGGTTTTGACGTGGTAGCAGACATTTTTAGTGTGTCTTTAATGTCTGCTAAAACGTCAATACCACATATAATAATTGCCACAATTATTTTGGAGTTTTGCCTTTTTGAATGCAACTCGTTTGTAGTAATAGAGAGTAACATTGTATACGTTCACTTTTGATCGGATCATATTGAAGGATTTGTTAAGCTATGGATTTGTTCCTTTTTAACGGGAATATAAGAAGGCTGGGTTAAAAAAATTTGTTTTTGTTTTGATTAGCAATCCGGATTCAACCCAGATGGAAGATCGATGTTAAAATCAATTCTTAATTTACATGGATTTGTGACGTTTTGAAAGTTTACTCCTTAATTCCACTTTCTTGGCGATCAGTTGGCGGCTGGAGAAGAACAGTTGCCATAGCCCTGGAATGCTATATAGCTGGAGACGCGATATAGACATTGGATCATGGCACAAGCAGGTGATAGTGTGGCCAAAAGCCTATGGTAATGTTTCCCGTGACCTTGCCCATAACTGCGACTGAAACCAGGGTGACTTGCCTTATAGAGTGCAGGTGTAACCTATATTACCTCTCTTCTTAACGTGCTTACGTGAAATCAAAAATTTCTTGCTGACTATCATGTAAGAAGGCATTGTTGGCATGAAGTAATCGATGAAGAATACTAAGTGGTTGGAACCTACGACCTAGAAGCGTTTCCTTTACAATTTCCCCTTACGTTTCACAGCTATCAGCAATACTTAGCTTACGGTGAGGTTGTCTGTTTTATTATGGTTGGTGATGGGGTGGCAGGGCTAGGCGAAGAACCGTTATGTCTGGAAGGAGGTGCAGATATTAAAGGGGGGATAGCTATAAAAAGTTATACAAATATAAATTAACTAACATACTTCATAGTTAAGGAAAATTAACTAATATACCTCGGCCATGTGATGAGGAACGAAAAGTATCGCATTCTGCTTGCAATAATCCAAGGGAAGATGACTGAGGGCCGAAGAATAACATCCTGGCTCAATACCCTGAAGCAGTAGTTTGGGAAGAGCACGGCTTCCCTTTTCAGAGCAGCTGTCTCCAAGGTCCAAATTGCCGTGATAATCACCAATCTTCGTATTAAAGAGGCAATAAATGAAGAAGAAGAAGAAGAAGGAAAATTATCATTTTTCTGAGTACAAGGCCGTAGCCATTTTTTTTTTGTGGGGGGGGGTAGAAATTTCATTGGGTATTACATAGTGGTTTTAGTTTTCCCTCTCAAAATCCGATTCTCTCTAGTATCAAGCATTTCGGGGGGGGGGGGGGGGTTGAACCCCCATGAACGCTCCCTTGGCTACGGCCTTGGCTGAGTATGATATTGAAGTGCTGCTGGTATAGTTATGCAGCGGTGAATTAAAATTGGATCAATGATGACGGAGATATCCCCCATATTCCTCGCTTGCCTCTCTCACTTCTTTGAGTTCTTTAGTTCGCACATGGGCATCTACACCGGTACGGGTATACATTTCTTTGGAAATTCTTGTGAATATTCATCGCTTGAGCATGGTGATGGGGTCCACTTGGATGTAATCCTTTCATTTCGCTAAGGCTGTTCCTCCGCTTGTGTGCCACTTCGGTTCTTCATACGACTCCGGCCGTGAAAGCATTTGCAGTTACACTTCGGTTGTTTCTTCTATTGCGGTCCTGGGACTTTTATTTTGCCTACTTCCTTGAGGTTTTGCTTCTGACAGTCTCCTCTGTTCCCCTATTCTTGTGACATACCGGCCTATTCGTTTATTCTAGGCGCTCAATATTATTAAAATTGAGCGGGTTAATAGCCAAAATGTAAAAGTACTGTCCGACTGATTTCGATAAAAACGCGCAGTTGAAGTTTGATATTCTGTGTCGTTTTAACGGTGGACACGTCTAATTTGTCTATTTTCTTGAGGTTTTGCTTCGGACAGTCTCCATGACGACCTCTCTTCCCCCATTCTTGTGACACACCGGCCTATTTGTTTATTCAAGGCGCTCAATATTATTACAGTATAATTATTTTTAATTTAATAATATGGACTTTTTATAGCGGAGTTAAAGCCCTCTCTTACACTCAACTAAGATGACCCGGGACCGCCTGCTTTACATGCCCTCCGAAGCATGGCCGGAAAATGTAGCCAGTATGGGACTCGAACCAGCAACCTTTCGGGTGAAAGTCAGAGTCCGTACCACTACGCCACATTGTCTCACTGGACAAAAAGTGGTTTACATACCATATTCTGTTACCTGACATGGGGTGCCACAGATACGAACGGTCGGAGGGGGGCGGAGGGTTAGCTGCCCCCCAAAATTTAGTAAATCTATTGTAGATTAATTTATTACGCTCTAATTTATAACTGATACTACATATAGTATATTTGATATTTTGACTCGCAACTAACCCCCCCCCCCAAAAAAAAAGTCTGGATCCGTCCCTGAATATACAAATATATCTATAATTTCGTGTATTTTTTAAAATAATGTTAACATTTTTGAGGCAAAAGAAGTGCCCCCTCGTGCCAACGAGAATTATTGCTTTATGTTGTCCAACTTTCCTTAAATATACAAAGGCGGCAGCATCCTTTCTTTTCAAATCGTCTCATTGCTACAATGAATTTATTCGATGTCATAACAGGTCAAGGACTAACATGAATTTGATTAGTTACATTACAGTGTTTATAAATGGTATGTTAATGTCAATGTAATACATTATAAAATAGCCTATATTGAAGTCACCAAAATGTAATAGGGTCGATTAATCTCTCTCTGGGGTCCTGGGGGGGGGGGGGGGTCCAGTTTAATCTGTTTTTGTGACAAAAAATAATTTATTATTTTTCATGCGCTTTTCATTGCCGTATCAGCTCTTCACAGATACGATCGTTTCGTACTTTATCTAGCCTAGTTTTTCAGCTACCCGCAGAAGGGATTTCATTTAAACGACATTAATGGGGTCGTTAAGAGGATGCTGGCCGTACACATTGGCCGCACCCCTGGATCAGCCTGAATCAGGTTGGTTTATATTTTTTTAAATTCAGGGGTGCCCAATGTGTATATAGCCAGCTTCCTCTTAATACTATTTACAACCAAAAAAATTATAATTCCTGCCCTTTAAACCTAGGTATCCCGATTCTTACAATCTTAGGACGTGATTCGCCCCTGCCTGCTGACTGAGACATCATGCCCCAAATAATCTAACATCGACTTCGGTGGCCAGGTGGTAACGTGCTTGCACTTGTGCGAGTCTTTACACGCCATGCGATCGGAGACGTGTCGTAACTCAACACGGGTGCTAACCTACAGAGGCGACTGAAGAGATCAATCAGACACATTCATTAAATTGTTTGTATGCGATCAACCTTTTATAAAAAATAAAAAAAATGTCACTACTGTCCAGGGATGGGTCCAGCCCATTGGGGGGGGGGGGGGCTAGTTGTGGGTCAAACTAGAAGAAACAAAATATGTATAGTATTAAATAAGAGCGTAAAAAATTAAATAACAATACATTTTCTCAATTTGGGAGGGAGCTAGCCCCAGCCCCCCCCCCCTTATCCGCATATGATACTGTCATCCCTGCGCTCCTTGTACCGGCCCAAGATCAGGGACGGATCCAGCCCATTTTTCAAGGGGGGAGTGGTGGACTAGTGGATAAAAATAGGATAAACGTATCGTAATACTTGGAATTACAACAGACTTACTAAATTTTGGGGGCAGCTACCCCTGTATCCGTGGTTGCCTCAGATAAGAATACCTAATACTCCCGCCATCAAATTTTGTACACCCTTTCATCCCTTAGGAAGTAGTAAAAATTTGTTAAAAACTGGCTGCAAATAAATAAAAATCGATTATAAATACACTTCCTACTACACTACCTTCCCTGCTAATTACGCTACTGATCGAATGTACCCCAAAAGTAGCGTTCTAACTTCTAAACACTGAGCAATAAACAGCAAATTGGTTTATAACTGGCGGCAAATAAAAATAGTGGCTATTACAGATTACACAGGGTGGTTACCCTCCCATAAGCACCTGGCGTTATGAAGGGGTGGCCAAATTTTATCTGATGCGTCGGCCGGGGTCGTTGGAATTAAATACTTGATGTGTAAAACCCCTCCTATTCAACGTGTTTAACACGGTTCGACCCTCTTGTGATTGTTGAGCGTGTGCCTGTCTGATCGGCCGTTTTAGTTGTTATTGTGTTTACGTTTTGCTCCTATCGCATACCTTAGGCGGGTATTCCACTTGTCATTTTTCCTTCATTTGTGCATTAAAAAATGATGAAATTTTTAAGGAGACTATTATGTATGTATTACACATAAGTTAAGTATCTACATAATAGTATATAATAGTAGTTGAATGAAAGGTATGACTGATATACTGCATGAATGTAGTTTATAAAAATATATTTCAATCAAACTATATCGTTGTTATGTACAGTTAGGTGTAAGAGAGGGCCATAGGCCCTAATCTCGCTGTATCTATACATATTTTTTTTGTTAATAAAGACTTTATTATTATTATTATTATTATTATTATCCTTCAAACAAAAATCTCATCATTTTTTAATGCACAAATGAAGAAAAAATGACAAGTGGAATAGCCGCCTTACGAACAAATCGGAGTACCCCCCACTACCAGATTTGTTGCAAAGTCGGTTTTCACAGGCACTATCGAGTATAGAGCCGTCAAAATTATCCATTAAATTAGAAGAAATGTTCCTCTACATTTCGACGTATGTGGCCTTGACTAATACCAATCGGCCGCAGTTCTTCAACTCCTTCCTCGGAACTACCGCACCACTTACTTACTAAGGCGGGGTTTCCACCGACCTCGCATTGCAGAATGCAAATGACATTGATGGAAATTAGAATTTTTCTTTTTATAGAAATCTATTAAAATGTTTGTGCTTAACATATCCCATGACGCCATTTTTAAATTTTAGTTTGTTTTTGATTTTACTGTATAATATAATATAATTCAATACAATAATGCCATGTTACAGCGTTTTCTTAAGTCCATATCGCAAGGCAAGGGCCCGTGTGCGACTTATACTATCTGGCTATGGAGGGAGGATCATTGATCAATTTTTAACTATGGAATAGAGGAAAACAAACATTTCCGTCATTGTCATTTGCGTTCTGCAATACGAGGTCGGTGGAAACCCCGCCCAAGTCTTGAATGTCTGCTACCACGTCACCATTTTTGTATTTAGCTCTAGCCGGTCGGTGGAATCCCCGCCTTACTAACTTTACTTAAACGGCGCCTTATCCCTCCCACTTTTCGGCGGCACGGATCTTCCTCTTCCAGGTGTTCAGGTCTTGGGTGTCATCCGGCGAGAGACCGAAGGTCCTGGGGTCTTCCCTTACTTTTGTTTCAAACACCAAAACACAAATTGTTTTTTGTAAAACTTAAATTCATTAATTGTATGAATGAATGAATGAAAAACTTCTTTATATTAGGCCTTACCATTTTTCTTCTTTTAGGTGCCCATTCCATTGACCGGCTAGGGCTATTTCCAAAAATGGTGACGTGGTAGCAGACATTCAAGACTTAGGTGGCGATTCCACCGATCTCGCATTGCAGAATTGACGGAAATGTTTATTTTCCTCTATGCCATAGTTAAAATTGATCAATGATCATACAGTAAAATCACAAACAAACAAACTAAAATTAAAAAATTGCCTTCATGGGATATGTTAAGTACAAAAATTTTAATAGATTTCTATAAAAAGAAAAATTCTAATTTCCGTCAATGTCATTTGCATTCTGCAATGCGAGATCGGTGGAAACGCAACCTAAGTCTTGAATGTCTGCTACCACGTCACCGTTTTTGGAAATAGCCCTAGCCGGTCAATGGAATGGGCGCCTAAATGCCTCTTCTATCGAAGATTGGTAATCATCATGGCAATTTGGACCTTGGAGCCTGCTGCTCTGAAAAGGGATGTCATGCTCTTGCCAAACTCGGGTTTTTCAACCAGGGTGTTATTCTTCTGCCGGGAGCCCTCAGTCCTTCTATCTTCCCTTATTATTACATGGGGATGGCGATATTTTTCGTTTGTCATCTCATGGCCGAAGACTTCTTCAAGTGACAGCCGGCTGGGATGGTTGGCAGCAACGTTTGGCATCGATGCCTCCACTCCCTTCGATTCTGGCACGGTTTATTCGGGTCTTCGTATGTACTGGCCCGTACATCCTTTATCACTTGCTGTAGATATTCCTTTCTTGGGCACCCAGGTTGGTTGATGCCTTCTTTGGTTCCTTCTATGATGCAGCTGACTAAGTTCTCGTGTCGTCGCAAGTGTCCGATCCAGCTAGCTCATCTTGTACATATGGATGCAACCAGAGTTTCTTCCGCTTATTCTGGTTAGAACCTCCTCATTCCGAAGACTTTACAATTTACAAACAATAATTATTGAATTCTTAGAAGCCCCTAGTTTCTGCTCTTAAATAAGGCAATAAACCATAAGCTATCCCCCTGTAGCGGGAAAACGTCTATATTGCCCTAGGGCATTGTTTAGCCTCAACTGGAACACATACTGCAGTTCGCATTGCCTGATTTCTAGTTGAGTTTCCTATATGTAACCCACTATTACGCTTTGCTGGTAATAGTTAGTCCTCAGGGGAACTGGAACTCAAAGCTACTCTTTTAACATGCAAGGTCAAAGAACATTGCAATGAGAGCGAGTAGTGTAGTTGTAGTAGTATGTATACCAATGGCCGTTGTTCGTGCAAAACCGTCTATTCTTGTTAGCAGACGCCCGTGGGGTGTCAACGGAGAAAGGACTTACGCGTGTAAAAAATCAACGAAAAAGTGACTTCAAAAAGAAATGTTCCTCCTTGATGTATATATTACATGTACAATGACTTAAATGAAAATGTCCGCTATTGAGATTCTTTTTTAATGTAATTTTATTAATAAAAAAACGCAATATGCAAATCATTCCAAGTGTTTTGTAAACAAAGGCCTGTTGGTTTTTGGGCGAATTAATTAATTGCTCGATCCAAGTTTATAAAAAATGAGAATTGTCTATTGAAGACTTCATAAAAAAAATACAATTCATCTGGAGACTTTTTCCACCCTTTTATACACAGATCGGCCGCAGTTATTAAACTTGATTTGTAAAAAAAAAGGATGCCAGTTGGACAGAGTTCAAAAACTGTCGTGGAAAAAATGTTCCCTTTATGGGTTCGAACTCGATGCTACAAGTGTAAGACTCAATTTTGGAACAGACAACCTTTCGATTACCAATTACAACTGCGCCACGTAACTGTTACATAAGTGTAGACTAAACGTAAAAAGTGTGCCCCAAGGGAATTAGAACCCGAAGCCACTCAATGAATCTGCAAGGTCACAAAAAATGTGATTATTGGAGCGAATGATAGTGCGTCGGTATGTGTGCTATTGATCTGGTATCTGTGTAGGATCTTACACCTTGAGGATCGCTGGACCGTGGTCGGGCCGACCACAAGCTAAACGTCCGGGCCGAGCGTCGGGACGCGGGGAAGGACGCGGGCCACGCATGCCCCTTCCCCACCGCCTCGCATCGATATCTGGGTCGGTCGCTACTTCTTTGTTCCTCTCCATCCCTCCTCCCTGATTTCAATACGTTTTTCTTTAATATGCCGGCTCTTCGTCGTTTTGTGGGCACCAGCCTGTCATTCTATTGATATAGAGGGATGTTCACCCAAGCTATGATGAACAGAATTTTCTTCTTCTGGCTCTAACGCCTTTGGTTGGTTTTGGCCCGCTAGACAGCACTCCTCCCGTCATCTACGGACTCCCAACTCGCGAAGGTCTGTTTCCAACTCATCCTTCCAGCGTTTTCGAGGAAGTCCCGCCAGTCGTCATCCCAGCCATCTTAGGCGTTGCGATTTTATAAACCTGACTATGTCTTCTCCGTTGAGTATTGCGTCTATTTCGGCGTTGTTTCTTATACGCCACTCTCCGTCTTCGCATACGGGTCCATAGATCCTCCTTATTATTTCTTTCCGATTTATACGTAGTATAAGGAAAGCTTTGTGATGGTCGAAATTTTGGATTCCGAGATACAACGGATTTACACGTTTTGAGGTACTAGGAACCTACTAAAGTGGTTTTTACGAAATGTCTGTCTGTCTGTCTGTTCATCGATTTCCGGGCAAACTACTCGGTCGATTTTGATGAAATTAAGCATGTAGGTTTACAAAAATCATACCTCGGGACAATTTTTTATTATTTTGGGCCAATTCAATTTGGGGAGGTTTTATTCTCAAAAACTCAAAAAAAGGTCTAAAAAAATTATTTCTCCAAAACGGCTGCAGCGATTTCTTTTAAATTCACGTATATTGTAGTTATTATTAATGTTGACAAAATGCGGGGGGTCGCTTGCCCCTTGATAGTTTGCTTCTGGGGGTAAAAAAATTAAAAATCACTAAATTATAATGAAAAATGACTAAAAAATAATTTTTCTGCGAAACCTATCTATCGATGATTTCTTCACCTTCAAGCATGTTTTAGGTGTTAAATTGAGTAATGAAACGGGACAGATTGCTTTCCCAAAAAACTATTTGGTTTTTTGCAAAAAAAATGTTTTTGAAAAAATGATTGAAAATTCACGGTCAAATGCATTGCGTGTCCTGTCATTATTGCTGTGTGGAAATTTGTTGGTCTGACCTATCTAGAACTTACCTCCACCTCCAGTGACGGCAGGTGGACAACCCCCCCCCCCCCCCCTCCCGAGATATCGAAATTTGACTATAGGAAAATAATTTACCATGAAATTACTCATTTTCTCTAACTACTACTTGATAAATTGGAAATCATGTTCGAGTAAACTTGGACCGGTTCTTTTTCTTTCCAGTACTCGCAGTTTGCTTTTGCGTCATTGACAGTAAGATTGCAGGTTTCCGAGCTGCATGTTGCACTAGGTCTTCTAACTGCCTTAACTTAGTGGATATTTCGGCAATGTGGTGAGGAACGAATAATATCGCCTTATGCAGCATGTTGTCTGACTCCCGGCATAAGAAGAATATCAGCGGTAGTGGGTTGGTTTGGCAAGAGCACGACTTCCCTTTCCAAAGCAGCAGTGATGGTCGCCATCTTAGAAAGAAGAGGCATTTAAGAAAGAACTCTGCCACGCAGTGAAAAATTATGATGAGTTGGGTCTGGTGAGCCGTGGTCGATCTGAAAGTGTTCTTCCAAGCGTATTGTTGACATCTGCGGTCCACATCTTCAGTGGCACTGATCCTGGTCCCATTATCTCTCACCCCGCCGATTGTTGGTAATATTTGTGCCGAAAAGTGGAAGAATTCGTATATTTTCATCTGAAAGATTGAGTGAAAGAATATTTTGGCCAGCCCTAATGGCAATCGTATGAGATAGAAATAATATAGTAGTGTTTAACCGTATCCCAGTTTTACGATGCTGTAAAATGGCGGAACAATCGATTCTCTGCTTTGTTGGCTGATTAAGTGCAAATTATGGACTTTCCGTCTCGATGACAGTGATAATATTCTAAGTATTTGCAACAGCGTGTGTAATATTCAGGACATGTAGCGTAGTGGTACGGACTCTGGCTTTCACCCGAAAGGTTGTTGGTTCGAGTCCCACACTGGCTACATTTTCTGGCCATGCTTCGGAGGGCATGTAAAGCAGGCGGTCCCGGGCCTTCCTAGTTGAGTGTAAGAGGGGGCTTTATAGCCCTAACTCCGCTAGGTTGGCTTAGTAATAGAAACAATAAAAAGTCCTTATTTATTTATTTATTTATTTAATATTCAATTTCCTGTTGCTGCCAAAGTGGACGTCACAGCCAGTGGCGTATACATTTAATATTTGGGGGAGGGGCAAGACCAGATCGCCAAAGGCAGGGGTCGGGTGCCCATGTCTCCGAAGGACTTCTAGTGTGGCTCCACTCGGCGAAGGCTAGATGCTTACTCTTCCACAGAAAATAAATATTTAAAAAAAACCTATATTGACTTTTTTGTTCTATTATTAAGTCAACCTAGCGGAATTAGGGCTATAAGGCCCTCTCTTACACTCAACTAGGAAAGCCTAGGGGCAGCCTGCTTTACATGCCCTCCGGAGCATGGTCAGAAAATGTAGCAAGTCGGAGTCTATACCACTACTCGGCATGTCGTGACATATTAGGCACTAGTAGGAGTACACACGTAGGTTTTGTGATTTTGATTTCAATATACATTATACACTATGTATAGCTCCCAAAAGGCGTGTAGAGACTCGCAAAAGTACAAGCATCCTATCACCTGACCATCGAAGTCGACTTAAAAGAACCGGTCCGAGTTTACTCGAACATGCTTTCCAATTTATCAAAATCAGTAGATAGAGAATATGAGTATTGCAAATAATTTTCCAGTAGTTAAATTTCCGATATCTCGGGGGAGGGGGGGGGGGTTGTCCACCTGACGTCACTGGAAGTGAGGTAAATTCTAGATAAGTCAGACCAACACATTAATTACCACACAGCAGTAATGGCAGGGCACGCAATGCATTTGAGCGCGAATTTTCTATCATTTTTTCAAAAAATAATTTTTTGTGCAATACCAAATATTTTTTTGGGAAAGGAACCTATCCGGTTTCGTTACTCAATTTAACACGTAAAACATGCCTGAAGGTAGAAATCATCGATAGAAAGGTTTCGCAGAAAAATTATTTTTTAGTCATTTTTCATTAAAATTTAGTTATTTTTATTATTTTACCCCCAGAAGCAAACTATCAAGGGGAAAGCGACCCCCCGCATTTTGTCAACATTAATGACGACTACAATATATGTGAATTTGAAAGAAATCGTTGGAGCCGTTTTTGGGAAATAATTTTGGAGTATTTTGAGAATAAAACCCCCCAAATTGAATTGGCCCATAATAAAAAAAACCGTCCTGAGGTATGATTTTTGTAAACCTACATGCCAAATTTCATAAAAATCGGCCGAGTAGTTTGCCCGGAAATCGATGAACAGACAAACAGACAGAGCCACAGACAGACATTTCGTAAAAGCCACTTTTTGGGGCTTTTATACTACGTATAAATTGGAAAGCAAAAACAAAATGTGTAAATATAAAATGGAAGCGTGATTATGACCCAATATCTGTCGGGAAACATAATTGAGATCGGAATGGTGTCAAGGTGGGGGGCCTTCTGCTTCCCCCGCCCTTAGAAAACCGTGACTGCTGCGCCAACCCCAGGGAATGGCTCAGTTTTCTTAGCGTGAACCCGTGGCAGTCTCAACCCCTTTTCCCTACCCCTTTTGTGATTTTCTTTGTGCATTTTATTTCCGCGAATACTTGTACTCTTCATTCTGTAATTGACCGTTAGGTTAGTTTTTTGTTTTGTTGGCATTCCTTGCTGTTGCTACTTCACCTCTATTAGACGAGTTTGAGTTATATAGGGGTTTGTTTGCCTCGTACCAGCACTTGGCCTGTTACATTGTATAATTTATTGTAATATTATATGGTATATATAACACTGACATTAAATTAACTTTGGTTAAAGAGATAACCTCCTCGTTGTTACATTGTGCCTTGTCTTGTTAACGAGACTGCTGACAAACCTTTCTTATAACTAGTCGGAGAGGTGCTTTAGGGTTCAGGGTGCCTCCCTCCCTCCCTCACCAAAAATCACGTGTATTTTTTAGTACCTACAAAGAATCTTAAAAATTTTATATTATTGTCCTGCATTAAAAAAGTATCAAATAAACAAAAAACAAAAAAATACACAACAAAACGCTTCTCTCTGCGAACACCAACCAACCCTTCCCTATCACCTTGTCCCTATCAATGTTAATATCTTTGGACTTCGTTCGTTGCCAGACAACGGCGAGTCAAGGTCACACTACACACTGCTTTTCGGTTTAGAAATCACGCGTTTGACGAAAAAAAAACTACACGTGATATCTTACTATACCCCCTCCCCCGTAGGATATTTCGTGATTTTTTCTTAACCCCTCATCCCCCCTTTCGAACCTCACGTGATTAACGGACAGCCCCTAATGGGTTAATATTGTAAGAGTGGGCCGGAACGTCCATATTTCGCCCAAGTGGAAAATAAAGACAATTTTTTCTTTCTTTCCTTCTTTCTTTCTTTCTGCTAATTTAATGGATATTTTGGACGGCTTTACGATCGATATTTCCTGTGAAAATCGACTTAGTAAAAAAAATACGTGTATTGGTGGTGCACTGGTACTTAAAAAACACCATAAAAAATTTATTGTCCTTCTTCATTAATGAGTTAGGATTCTATTGGTTACAGCTTACAAGGCTTATTGTGAATTATGATGCATTAATAATTACTGATGGGCTTTTATTGATTGTATCTATTGATGAGCGGTCCTACTAGAGTTCTATGTAGAAGAGAACCGACATTCGAGCGCGCCAGAAATATTTATTGATTGATTTGATTTTTTTCAATGGCTGGTCATAGGAGACGTATTGAGTGGCTGCAGAAATTAAAAAATAAATTTTTGGCGGGAATTTCACATCTCTCCTGTCTTCCTTTTTTTGGAAAAAAGAAAGAAAAAACATTTCGATCCAAATCTATCACTAATTGTGTCATTGCCAATTTCGGTATAGGGGCGCTATATAGTCTACGTTTCTATGGCTCATAACCTTAGTCGACACGGGCAGTAATATTATAGATTAGTAAATATTGATTTTTTTTTTTTTGTTATATTGCTAAGCCCTCCAGGCGGAGTTAAAGCTGTAACGCTCTCTCTTACCCTCAACTAGGAAAGCCTGAGACCGCCTGCTTTACATGCCCTCCGAAGCACGGCCAGAAAATGTAGCAAGTGTGGGACTCGAACCAACCTTTCGGGGTGAAAGTCGGAGTCTGTACCACTACTCTACATGTCCTGAGTAGTGATATTGCACAGCCCTGAAAAGTCGATTTGCGACCCCCCTGATTAGGCCTTAAAATACAAAACAGCCGTGTTTATTACACATATGCATCTCACTGCGGTGAACAATTTTGTAAATATAACGGTTATAATAACATTTTATGAAATCATTAATGTGGAGTTAAGTAGGTGCTGGATTAACCACCTGTTGCGTATGTTGGTTAAGCTGCGTTGCCATGGCGACATCCCTAGCGCTAATGGGGTCTTTGCCCTGCTTCCCGCCAGATTGCACCACTCACTGCCCCCCCCCCCCTTCCTCATGTCCCCTCTGTCATCTGCTGTACCAGTGGGCGACAGCGTGGCTAAAGTGTAGGGGTTCAATGGCTGGAAGGTTATTGATGTACGGCGGCTGCCACTATCGCTTGAAAATATAATTGAGGGTACTAGAAGTAAAAAGGTTCCAGTTCTACTTAACTATATTTTTCAGGAGTGACCAAAAACTGTAGGTTAGCTGATGACGTATTTAGGAATCTGATTCGTTCACGCTACATTTTAACACTTAGGAAGTCCCATTTTGCTCCTAACAACACTGTCACTTTGTACCCCTTTACTAGACGATTCCGATGACGATACCAATAACGCAATATCGCAAAAAAAATTGGGTTTAAACTGCAAAAAAACTGCAAAATGCAGCGGTTTGCAACCTTATACCTTGACTCTTCATTGAGTGCATTTTGTATCTTCTCCTCGAGTTGAGCAAGCCTCAAATCGCAGATAAGGTGTAACTGTGGTAGTGGGTTTCCCTCTGTAGATGGCAGTTCTTGCTGAAAGCGCTCAGGGTTTTATACTAACGCAAGTGGGTTTCTTAGACAAAGTTAATTTCTTAACGATTATTTGGGTTTTACTAATTCGGGTTGTTATAACAAGTTTTTCTAAAACTCTTAAGTTTTTGTTATTTTTTGTTTATTACAATGAAATACCACGAAGTCACGAGTAATCTAATTATATATGAGTGCATCCGCCTTCGGGGCCAGTTTCCCCACCCCAGGACAAAAGAGTGCACTAGCCTCTTAAATATAAGACTTGTATTGTAACTCATAGATATCTTAGTGCCCTTGAAAAGGGGCAGCGCCCGTTCAAAAGCGTATCCCATAGTATTTGAAAAGGGTGTGAGTATCAATAATGCGTTAACCTGGACTTAAATCCAAAAATCTGCCACTAGCTAAGTATAAGTGTCGTGACTCCTACCTTTGCATAGGTTAAACATAAGCTGAAGCCGCATATGCGTGTTTGTGTGTGTGTGTACAAATCCAAGCACTATACAATTCTGAGACCGCTGAGCTGTTGAGTGTTATTCAATTTTATTGTTGACTCTTGTTTGGATTACGTTAGAAGCAACATGGATAGACTAGCTGGTTTCTTTCTCTATTGTTTGCTGTCATTTGCTGTCGGCTACAGCCGTTTTTTTCACTGGGGTAGGTAAAAATGGTGTCTGCCGGAATGGTTTTTGTGTGGGCCTCTGTTTGGGGAGGGCTGGCTGGGGTATCAACAGGTGGTCGAGGTATCGTCTGCTGCGGCGCCCTTGAAGTTTCTTCCCCTCCTCCCCCTCCCCTCCTACTCACCCCCCCCCTCCACTCCATTTCGCATCCCCTCCCTGCTTTTGATTTTTCGACTCGTTTCCTTTGTTTTGGTTTTCTACTGTGTCAATTTCTTCATTGGCGCCACTTATTTGAAGATGAGGAATTACTTCAAAAGGAGTATCTCTTGAAGCACTACGTACCGACAGGGCCTGATTTACCCACTGGGATAATTTTGGGGGACGGCAAATTCTCCCTGGAGTACCAGAATTATAAATCCATTAATAATTAAATTTGTCGTCGGCGGCGTCGACCTTAAGTTCGTTCTCAATTACTTAAAATAAAAAAATCCCAGACTTGGTTCGGGGGGGGGGGGCGAATTCTGAGTAGCTCAGGGGCGGAAAATTCCTAAATCAGGCCTTGCGTAGTCTGCTTAAGAGAAAATCCGACATACACCCACACTACGTGTAGTTTTTTCTTACAAATTTGACTGGTGTATTCTTGTTAAGCAGTGCTGACAGCCGAGCTCTACTATGCGGCAAGGCGTCAAATGGCCTACCAGCCAAGGACAGGCGTTGGCTGAAGAAGAAGAAGCTTTAGCAAAAATATTTGGTGCATCCTTCAATATACGCTCATTCCCTGTCGAAAACTCGTCTACTTCAGTGCCGGTTTCCATTCTTAGATGGATGTCCCATCAGTCGTACGCTGCCGGTTATCTTCCTAATGGTTGACGAGTTGGTATAGTTCTCCCTCCCCGTGTCGGTAGCCTACGAGTTGGTTCGGCTCGCTGGATCGCGGGGTCAACGGTCGGACTGATTACTTCCTCAAAGATGGCACCAGGTCCACTGATCTTCTTGTGGCACCTGCAACCCATATGCATAGCTGTTCCTGTATAATGTCTAATGTATCATTAAGACAGTAGCCACAGTGTCTTCTTCTTCTTCAGCCAACGCCCGTCCTTGGCTGGTAGGCCATTTGACGCCGTGCTGCGTAATAGAGCTGGTCCAATCCCTCCTTTGTCGTAGTTCGGTTTTCCACCTCAATGGCAGTGCAGCTGAATAGGTGAGCAGAGGGTTTTATGTTTTACTGCCCCATCATCGTCAATAATCAGCTCCATTTTACCGGGTGTGGTATGTGTGCCTCTTTCACTGCCTCCTGTCTCTCCATTCCTGAATCCTCAACATTTCCTCTGGTACCAGTCCCACTCTTCTAAGATCGCCCTCAATCTGTTTTCTGTATCTCTGGGTTCTTTTCTCTCTTCCTCGTGTTCGTGTTTCTTCCTCCAGTCATTTACTCGCGTACCTGCTGCTCCATTTGATTTAGGTGTCCGAACCCCTCTTTAACCTCTCCACTTCGATACTCCTCCAATTCCTCTTGTTATGAAGCGCAGAAAGATGGGATGAAATGACAACAATCCCAATCTTCAAACAATAACAACTACCATGTGAATGGGAAACATCGGCTAAAAAGCTCACTTTCTTTCATCATTATTGTGACGGGTTTCATGCCCCCAACTCAACTCAACCACATGTTCAAAAGGGTTTTCTCAGTTTTTGAGTAAACATATGAAGGTTGGGATTTTTGTGTTAGTAGTTGCTTATAACTAAATATCAATTCTTAATTACTTAAAACTATGCGGCATTCCAATTCAGTGAGCCAATCCAAGAATGGATTAGTGTTGACCGCTATCCGTCCTGTCCCCGCACATACGAGAATTCTGAATTCCCCGGTATAGTTTGAAAAGAAGAATTGTCACACTTAACCTAATCGATCGTAAGTACGCGCTTTTACAGACCCGATTGCAGCCGTTTTGGAACATGAATGAAAAATCAGTAGAATCCAGGCTGATGATCTTGGAAGTCTACACAGTTCCACTGAGGATGTCGACCGCAGATGTTATCGAAACGTTTGGAAGTTCGCTTTCATTTCGACCACGGCCCATCAGCCCGGATTCTACTGATTCTTCATTTGACTCCGGCCGTGAAAGCCTTTGCTGTTACATCGTTTTGGAACAATTTTTGCGCTTCAGCCCATTGATTATTTTTTTTCTCATTCAAGAACCTCCTGGTGGTTCCCTGAAGTGATTTCCTCCTTTCCTGGACTCATATCGTTTTATAGTGTCGTCAAGTCGTTGTGCTTGTGGGGTCATTGGTCTACATGGGCATTGTTTCGCGGCGGACATCTGACTTTCACTTTCCTGGAGTCTCGCGCTGGAGTGGGAGTGACCTGCTGGTGATTGCGCCAATATCGTCGATAACGGTCTGATGTGCTATGGAAGTAGCTGATTAATAGCTGTTCTGTTTATGGCGTCCAGTTGGTAGGAAACTGGATTATAAACCGGAAGGTTTGAGAGTTGGCGAATATGCACAAAAAAAAATCAGCTGGTTCTGGGCCTTCTGCAGCAACAGTTCGGGGTGAGCTTCACCTCTCGCACTACCTCCCTCCCGGACCTTGGTATCCCTCTGCCAAGCCACCACTGACGTCGTGTCTTGGCGCCTTCTGCCTTCCATTTTCGCTGGTTCTGGGTCTTCTTATACAGCTACAGCTCGGGGTGAGCTTCACCTCTCGCACCACCTCTGTCTAGACATCCCGGTCCTTAGTATCCCTCTGCCAAGCCATCACTGACATAGTTCCGTTCCGTGTCTTGGCGCCTTCTGCCTTCCATTTCCGTTGGTTCTGGGTCCTCTTCTACACCTGCAGCTCGGGGTGAGCACCACCTCTCTCTAGACATCCCAGTCCTTCTTCTTCTTCCTTATCGCTTTAGCTCGGGATGAGCTTTAGCCTTGCACCACCACTCTCCAGACATTCCGGTCTCTGTTCTTCCTCTGCCACGTCGCCACTGACATCTTTCGCTGGTCTCTCAATAGGTTCTGTGAAGAACTCATTATTTATATTGGTCCCTTGTCCAATGCTAATGACCCCATGGATTTCCGACATTATTTGTATTGTTTCCGTATGCATTTTCGGCCATTGGCAGACTGGTATACGTCCTCCATGTCAACCTACACCGGCTACAAGCGATAATGGACAAGCTGAGACAAGCTTACCATTGACGCAATGAAACAGGCCAAAGCATGACTTAACCAAGTACAGATAAAATAAATAAATAAAGATACGAGTCCGACCAGAACTTATACGAAAACAATTGCAA
The DNA here is from genome assembly GCA_963971405.1 of Psococerastis gibbosa. Classification (NCBI taxonomy): domain Eukaryota; kingdom Metazoa; phylum Arthropoda; class Insecta; order Psocodea; family Psocidae; genus Psococerastis; species Psococerastis gibbosa. Next base: position 4,873,755 of record OZ020491.1, on the reverse strand, counting down.
CCATGTCAGAAAAATGGAGCCGTTAGCATAGAGCAGGGCTCATTAGGTCTGCAGCAAAATGCAGCCGAAAGAACCATGGAAACAAAGTATCGAGAGATGGTATATTTCGTTAATTATTTATAAGCTAAACATGCGGGCGGAATTTGGCAATGTTAAATGTCTGTGTTACGTCATAAGAAGGCCCGGTTTGTGATTGGCCGAGCGCAATAAGGCACAACTGTGTTAATGGCTGCTGCTCTCCCTACGGCCTACTACTGTATGAGCGTGGCGGGCATAGTCGGCATACCCGATTGACTGGTTACTCACATCTGCCCATTGTACGCTCGTCCCGGCATGTTTCTTTCACCCATCACTTGAAGCGTGTGATTAGGAGGGGTCACTAGGGTTCTTATGCAGGAGAGATGGGACATTCAAGCCCGCCTAAAATACCTTTTGAAGCCTGGAGCCACCTGGTACGATATTTTCAATGGCTGGTCATAGGAGGCGCGGCGAGTGACCCCTGAAATTCAAATATATATTTTTGGCGGGAAGTGAATGCCACTGACGCGAAGCCCTTCTATGAGATCTGTAATAATGGAGCATTTACCGTATCTTAGGGCAAATACCTTTCACCACAGCTATACGACAGTATAATGTGTTGACTCTCTGACTCGGTTTACGATTGGCCGAGCGCAATAGGGCACAACTGTGTTAGTGGTAGCTCCCTACAGCCTACTACTGTATGATCGTGATCCCAGAAATTCAAATATGTATTTTTGGCGGGAAGTGAATGCCACAGACCCGAAGCCCTTCTATGAGAACTGTAATTATGGAGCATGTACCGTATCTGGGGACAAATACCTTTCACTACAGCTTTACGACAGTATAATGTGTTGACTCTCTGACTCGGTTTACGATTGGCCGAGCGCAATAGGGCACAACTGTGTTAGTGGTAGCTCCCTACAGCCTACTACTGTATGTATGATCGTGATCCCAGAAATTCAAATATCTATTTTTGGCAGGAAGTGAATGCCACAGACCCGAAGCCCTTCTATGAGATCTGTAATAATGGAGCATGTACCGTATCTGGGGACAAATACCTTTCACCACAGCTTTACGACAGTATAATGTGTTGACTCTCTGACTCGGTTTACGATTGGCCGAGCGCAATAGGGCACAACTGTGTTAGTGGTAGCTCCCTACAGCCTACTACTGTATGTATGATCGTGATCCCAGAAATTCAAATATCTATTTTTGGCAGGAAGTGAATGCCACAGACCCGAAGCCCTTCTATGAGATCTGTAATAATGCACTCAAAAAATTTTATTGTAAATATAACCCAACAGGGCTTACTGCAACACGAAATTTCGTGTAACTTTTGGACGGCACGAATAGGGTGTAAATCCTACTAAATGAGTTGTGTTAAATACGTAGAGTAATTGTTACAATAATTGGGATAGATATTACCCATACAAGTTTGGTAAAAATTACACTAGTTGTGTAAATGTGATTGAGTAATGCTTACTAAATTATCTGTGTTTATTTTACACAACTCTTATGTAGATTGAAACATACGACATGTGTATCTTCTACCCAACTATTTGAGTACTATCTAGTTTAGGCTACCTGTTTGGGTTCATGCTACTCAACTACTTGGGTAAAATCTAGCCGACCTTATTGTGTGGTTGTAACACAGCAATATATATGCATTGGGTTGGATTTGAACACACGTTGTGTAGAATTTACAGAAGGCGTTGGGTGTTACTGGTACCCTCGGTTAGGGTTGCACATAGCTTACTCAAGAGATGTACCGTAGGGCCATTACCATGGTGACGTCCAGTTGTTAGCTTTTTATAAATTATTCAGCACTTGTAATTAACGTTAGAGCCTCAAATAAATTTAGCGGGTCTAACGTTAATTACATATTCTGAATAATTTATAAAAAGCTAACAACTGAACGCCACCAAGGCAAAGGTCCTACGGTCCATCTTCTCATAAAAAAACTGACTATTCGCGATTTTTTTTCAAAGTTATTTCCATTTCATTTGGCAGTCACGAATAGGGAGTTTTTTTTAAGTAAGGCATGGAACACCCAAACCGCAGGTTTCTTTCACTATCCCACTCAGTTTCATCGGTAAATTCTTCACACTGTGAACAAACACAACAAAATACATACATAACAACAACAACAGCCTAATTTAGTGACATTCGCATGTCTCGAACATATTATATAGGTAACAGTTCTACACTCACAAACATTAGCTGCACGTCCGGAAAATACGAAAGTGACGTCAACCATTCGATGTATCAGGAATAATATTCGACAGTTGATACAAAGCAAAAGAAGGATTGAGACAAACCAAATAAGAATACAAGTTTATATATTGGCATATAACATATAATGAACAAAATTGAGCATTACATTTTACCGTAATGATCAAAAGGGATTTCTTGTTGTCGTTCAACTCTTAGCATTACTTCTATCATGTCTTCGCCATCAGAGAACAATGCTGACACGAAATTTGGAGAGCTAAATATATCCATTTTGAACTTTAAACTTAACAAACTTTCACTTTACATTAAATTTGAAGAGGCCACACTAAAAACACTTCTCCTTCTTCTCCCCCCCGAACCCATTTCCTGAATTCGCCCCTGTCGAACGTTAACGCCTTGAGCTCGGCAATTGTTTTCCATCTTGCTCCGGCGAGTTGTTCAATCCTTTCCTCGAGAGTTGTCCTCGGTCTGCCGATGGTTCTTCTTCCTTGTGGCCTTGCTTCCGCCAATCTCCAGGTGGTCCTTTTTTTAGGTCACTTGTTGTAGGTGTCCAGCTTTCGCTCCCATAGGGGAGAATCGGCTCCAAGATGGCTTGTTGGACTCTGGTCTTTGTCTTCCGTTCGAGTTCTCCTTGCTGTTGTCTTTTGGACTCGGTTTTGGTCTGGTGTTGGCCTGTCTGGTTCACTGCTGTACCCAGATAATTGTAGTTTTGCTGGAGAGTCTGCTATTGGGACTACGTCATCTGCATAGGCAAGGGCTTACACGTACACGTGCCTAAGTCGCCACAAACCGACCAACGATCGATCAGTTCTTGCCTTGCACGTCTTCATTACTTCATCCATAAAAATCAGGAATAATAGTGGGCTTAAACTGTCCCCTTGTTTTACCCCTCTTTTCATGGCAAACGGACCTGACTTCTCGCCATCTAATCGCACTACTCCCTCCATTTTTTCAAACATTGACTGAATTGCGCTGAAACTAAAAACACCTAAAGGAAAATAAAGTCCAAAAGTTTGACAACCGGCTACCGCACTTGCTAATAGACATTCAATGACTGAACGACCGCTCGTCTGAGGGGGATAGGGAAGCATCAGGCATCGCGGGTATAACGGTATTTCAGGTTTGCAGGTGTTACCCCGCTGTAAATTTTACACGACCCTCGCGTGGATTCTATCCAAGTTGTGTTAGCATTACACAACTTGTATTCAGATTTCAACGGTTTTTTGCCAAATAACAGTAGTTTGTTGCGTTTCATCGTGCTATTATTAAATGTTATCATATACAATAATATGTATATTAATATCCCTGATATTATGGGGGTAGTTGGGGGGGGGGGGGGGGTTCCTCAGTGATACGCCACATATTATTATAATTACATGGCAAAGCTACAAGACTGCATTACTAGGGGAATGAGTGGACGGGGTCTATAAAATATAAGATTGAAATAGGAGTAGGCCGTTGACATGGCCGCGTTTGGAAGTTTTAGATATGTAGAATTTGAAAATTCTACATACAGCAGGCCTATTACGAGCGAGACCGTCGTTCGACTTCATGGAAAATTTATGCATTTATGCACTAAATTGTCATAAAATTTAGTCTCAATTGTAAACTGAGAAGTAGTGTAGAATTTACTCGATTTCGTGTGATTTCTGCAAATGATGTGCTTATATTTAAACAAATGTGTGTAACTTCCAATCAATTTTATGTATTGTATACATTTTACACAACTCCGTGTAGAGCGTTCCCGCCAGAATTCAAATTTGTTAAGTAAACATTAAGGATTAACGTATAAATACAAATTAAATTGTTATCAGTTGATAGTAGACATACCAATGAAAGCAATAGAAGTCATAGACAATGTTAAAAGAAAATTTCAATCACGATTTAGTAAGAAGTTCAATATTGAGAGGTGATTGTAACATATTGCATGCTTCATAGCCTAGGTCCTATGTCTTTCAAAAGAAAATCAAAGGACTAGTCTGTTGACTTTCAAAATGAGCTCCTATAACTCTACAAATGGTAAATTTACTGTTCATTATTAGCTACTTTGGCCACAGTGGTCAAGTGGCATGGGTATTAGGCTACTGATGAGGTTTAATACGGGACGGGCCATGAGTCTAAATTCCTACGTGTACACCTTTGCCTATCTCAGTTTTTGACAACACTTTAAAATACGTAATTATGAACCGATTTTGATAAACTTGGCAAGTAGAGACTTCTCCTCAATACCTAGACTATGATCATTGGCATGATACTTACTAATATAATATGGTATTAGGCATGTGGCAATAATGAAGGAAAGTGTGGGACTTGAACTGACAATTCTTTGATTGGCAGTGAACAAATATCGCTGCATAAATAGTACGGATGCAAGGCCGTGCCCAGGTTTTGATTTCAGGAGGGGTCCAAATTTTTTTTAACGTAATTTATTAATGAATTAATGGATCAATTTTTCAAACCATACAGGTTTGCATACAAGAATTTATTTCGGGGGGGGGGGGGGGGTCCGGACCCCATGGACCACCCCTCTGGGGTCGGCCATGTACAGATATACTGTATATCACAGGTTCGTGTAGATTTCACCTAAGGGTTGTGTAGACTAAAAAAAAATATGCATTCGCGTGTATGGAACACAAGTGGTGCGGCTATGACAACACAAGTAGTCATTGCAACTTTAACACAAACTGTAGACTAACATTTACACCATTCTCTAGTGCTCATATTAACCAAATAGTTTAGATTTTACCCAACTTCAGCCACCAACGCAATTTGTGTAAGAGGTACATAGCAGCGTTGTATTTTCAGCCCATTTTATTCGTGTGAAATTTACTCAATACCCACGGCTAGAAGGTACACTGAGCACCGAGTAATACTGACCTAATTTTTGGCCTGCGTTAACAATAGTTTCGTGTAAATAGTCACCCTACACAAAATAGGTTGGTAGAACCCTATCATTGTGTAATGCTTACACTAATGACTTTACACATATCATTTTGCTGATGGAAACCAATTGCTACTCTTAGTTTAAAACAAATTTGGGTAATCTTTACTTTATTGGGTAATATCCAAACAAGTCCCGGCTTACACAGCGTGTGTAAGAAATATTTTTTTCAGTGTGGAGCATGTACCGTATCTGGGGACAAATACCTTTCACCACAGCTTTACGACAGTATAATGTGTTGACTCTCTGACTCGGTTTACGATTGGCCGAGCGCAATAGGGCACAACTGTCTTAGTGGTAGCTCCCTACAGCCTACTACTGTATGTATGATCGTGATCCCAGAAATTCAAATATGTATTTTTGGCGGGAAGGGAATGTCACAGACCCGAAGCCCTTCTATGAGATCTGTAATAATAAAGCATGTGCCGTATCTGGGGACAAATACCTTTCACTACAGCGATAGTAAAATGTGTTGACTCTCTGACTCGGTTTGTGATTGGCCGAGCGCAATAAGGCACAACACTGTGTTAGTGGTAGCTCCCTACAGCCTACTACTATATGATCGTGATCCCAGAAATTCAATTATGTATTTTTGGCGGGAAGTGAATGCCACTGACCCGTAGTCCAGGCCCTTCTATGAGTTCTGTAATAATGAAGCATGTGCCGTATCTGGGGACAAATACCTTTCACTACAGCGATAGTAAAATGTGTTGACTCTCTGACTCGGTTCACGATTGGCCGAGCGCAATAGGGCACAACTGCGTTAATAGCTGCTGCTCTCCCTACGACCTACTGGCTACTACTGCATGATCGTGACCCCAGAAATTCAAATATAGTATAATTTTGGCGGGAAGTGAATGCCACTGACCCGTAGTCGAAGCCCTTGTATGAGATCTGTATAATAATGGAGTATGTGCCGTATCTGGTGACAAACACCTTTCACTACAGCGATAGTACAATGTGTTGACTCTCTAGGTTCAGTGTTGATTGTTGAAACAGTGGTTTGCAGATTGTATCAAATTAACAGCCACTTAAATCATGCTAATTATCAAGTAGCAGCCTTTCTGTATTCTTCTGGGGTTACAATCTATCGATTGGTTTGCAGCAACTTGACTCTTCTCCTCCCTGTCTTCCGCGATCCTTTTCATTTCCCAGTAGGTCCCGCACTCCATGTCCGCCATTACGTCCTCCATGTGCTCCTTTCTCGGCCTGCCTCTGTGGTTTGTGCCCTCGACTGAGCCTTCAACAATGGTGTTTAGAAGGCTTTCATGCCCGATAAGGTGCCCCATTAATCTGGCCCTCCTCGTAGATGTAGCTATCGTTAATGTTCTTTTTTCGTTTAGCCTACGAAGCACCTCCTCATTCGCGATATGGTCTCGCCATGAAATTTGCAGCATTCTATATATAGGTCTTGTTATACGCTCTTTTGAGTTAGCTTATGTCTACGAATTACTGTGATATTGTATTTTCCACATTCATAACTTTGTAATACTTCGTCATAGTAGAATATTAATTTATGGAGTGGCATTTGCATGTGCAACGATAGCCTAGTGCCGAAACCGTTTTTTTTTTTTTTTTTTTTTTTTTGTTTTTTTTTAGTAATACTCGATAAAGTTATGTTATTTTATATTTTACTACATTACGTATTTTATTTTATAGGCAGTATGCTGTGAGCAGATTGGACTTCACATTTTACCAAAAAGATATATTTTTGATAAACCGGTGAAATTAATTTTTTTGTCTAGTTTTGGGCCATATACGTAAGTATTCGTAAGGTACCTATTAAAAGCAGGCCATCCATACACGGTGCGTCCAAATGGACGTACGTCCAAAATCTGGCAGAAATCGCATCGTGTATGGGGAAATTTGACTGGACGTAGTGGACGGAAGCGACCAAGTTGGATTTCCAAATAGTTTGATGTCCACGTCCATCCGTCCATTTAGTGGTCGTACCGTGTATGTGCATTTACTTTTTAGCCTACATCCATTTTTTCATGCGTCCACTCCGTCCATTTAGTGGTCGTATACCGTGTATGTGCATTTACTTTTTAGCCTACATCCATTTTTCCATGCGTCCACTCCGTCCATTCCGTCCATTTAGTGGTCGTACCGTGTATGTGCATTTACTTTTTAGCCTACGTCCATTTTTCCGTGCGTCCACTCCGTCGTACCGTGTATGGGGAAACCGTAAGTCCAAATGGACGCGGACGCACCGTGTATGTGCATTTCTACGTCCAAACTATAATTAGTATTTTTTTTGCTATATGTGGCGTAACCATTTTGAGCAACGTTAAATAGGTTGATTCATCCATTCTGAGGTAATTGTTCCAGTCAGAAGGCTCCAAAGTGAGTTGTTTTATCAAATTCAAGTGACTTGAAAGCCAACCTTTCTGCCACTTCTTTTTTTGTTTCTTCTATTTTTAATTGACTTACTTTGACTTACTTGACTTATGGTGGCTGGGTGGGTCCGGGGGGACCTTTCGCCGCGTACACACAAGCTCGCCATCTCTTTCGGTCATGCGCCGTCTCTCTCCAGCTCTGACGATCAATGCCCGCTTTATCTAGGTCGACCATGGCCTGGTCGAACCATCTTCTTCGTGGTCTTCCTCTTCCTCTCTGACCGTCAGGCAAAGCGTCTAGTACTCTTAGAGGTGCTCTGGAACGTTCCATCCTCGCTACATGGCCAAGCCATTGGAGTCTTCGAGCTCGGAGTTCGGATAGCACATCCGCTGATTTGTATAGCGCATACAGTTCTGCGTTGTGCCTGATGCGCCATCCTCTCTCGTCCATTACACCTCCAAATATTCTGCGGAGCATCTTTCGTTCGAAGACCATTAGTAGGTTTTCATCCCTTTTCTTTAGTGCCCAAGCTTCAGCTCCATACAAGAGGACTGGGCGGACTAGGGTCTTGTACAGTCTTGTCTTTGTTGTCCAGGAGAGTAAACGTGATCGGAATAGGCTACTCGTTTGGAAAAAGGCAACGTTTGCCGCCTTTACACGGCTCTTCACATCTACACTTGTGTCGTTTGTCTCTGTGACCACGGAGCCAAGGTAGCGGAAATCGCTGACTCGTTCGAAAGAGTAATTGCCAGACTGTGCTTGCTGATGATGCTCTTCTTCCTTACTGAGTAAAAGGTACTTTGTTTTTTCAGCATTTACACTTAGGCCAACAGTGCTGGCTGCTTCTAATATTTTTGTGACCAGAGCTTCCGCGTCTTCTTTTTTGTGTGCTACCACATTTAGGTCATCCGCATACCCTAGGATCTTGATCAGGCCACCTAAGTCTACTCCACAATTCATGTCTCGGACACTCCGTACTACCTTCTCTAGCACCAGGTTGAATAACAGTGGTGATAAGCCATCCCCTTGCTTTACGCCTGTCTCTACTTGGAAGGGGGCCGACAAGTTTCCCTCGACTATCACTCGCGCTCTAGATCCCATGACTGCAACTTGGGTCATTTTCAGTAGTTTCTTTGGGATACCAAATTCTTCTAAGACTCTCCACAGTTTCATTCTCACAATAGAGTCATAGGCTTTGGAAAAATCCACAAAAATGTTATGGACATTTAAATTGTATTCCCAGCACTTTTCAAAAATCAATCGGAGGGTAAACAGTTGATCGGTCGTTGATCGGTTTCTCCGAAAGCCGGCTTGATAGTCGCCTAATACCTCCTCCGCAAACGGGTTCAGTCTACTTAGGATAATGTTGGAAAGTACCTTATATCCAGTGCTCAAAAGCGATATTCCCCTGTAGTTACGACAGTCCGATTTGTCCCCCTTTTTGTAGATAGGTGTTATAAGTGCCTCATTCCAGTCATCCGGGATGCGTTCTTCACGCCATATCAGCAGTATAAGGTTATGCAGCTTCGTCAACAGTGCATCACCACCGCACTTAAACAGTTCAGCCGGGATTTCGTCGGCTCCTGCCGCTTTGTTGTTTTTAAGCTTCTCTACTGCCTTTCTGACTTCTTCCCAACTAGGCTCAAGCACCATGGGTTCAGCTGTTTGCATTGGTGGGAGGTCTTGGTCACTACTGGATGCAGTGGGTACGTTTAGTAGGGTTTGAAAATATCTCCTCCATTGGTCCATGGATTCCTGTTGATCTGTAAGTAGGTTCCCATTGTTGTCTTTGATTAATGCTACACGGTCTCTCTGCCCTTTCATACTCTTAATTGTTCGGTACATCTCCCTACTGTTGTTCACTATTCTGTTTTGTTCTATGCTAGAGACTTTTTGGTTTAGGTATCTTCTCTTTTCCCTCTTCAGACAGGTTTTCGTTTCGCGTCTCGTCCTGTGGTATTCTAACTTATTGGTTATGTCACCCGTATCTGCTATATATTTTAAAAAGGCTGCTTTCCTGCTTTCCACAGCTGCTTTGCATGCGTCATTGAACCATGCTTTCCGCCTTTTCCGTCTTCTTCCAAGGACAGCTGTTGCTGCTTCTTTCACAGTAGTTTTGACTTTCTCCCACATTCGTTCTACGTCCAACGCATCATCGTCCGCCAGGGCAGAGAACCTGTTATGTACCTCGACTTGGTATTCATTCTTTATGGCAGCATCACTTAGTCTGTCAAGGTTCCATGCATTCTTTTTGGCTTGGCGTGCTCTCTTTTGTATAGTGATTCTATGGATGAAGCGGTAGATGACCAGGTAGTGGTCTGTGTCGCCATCGGCCCCTCTGTAGCTCCGCACGTCTATGATACTGCTTTGGTGTCGCCTATCGACTAACACGTGATCGATCTGGTTCGCTGTATAACCATCTGGAGATAACCATGTCTGCTTGTGCGCGTCTTTATGCGGGAACATAGTGCTTTTCACAAAATAGTTGACACTTGTGGCAAAGCTTGCTAGACGTACACCATTATCATTGCTCACCTCGTGAAGACTGTGTTTTCCAACGTTTGGTTCCCAAATCTCCTCTCTGCCTAGTTTGGCATTGAAATCTCCAACTAGTAACTTTACGTCATACATTGGTACTGAGCTTACAATACGTTCCACCTCCTCGTAATAAGCATCTTTTATTTCTGCCTCTGAGTCTTCAGTTGGCGCGTGCACATTAATTACCGTCACATTTTTAAACTTTCCCTTAATTCTAAGGGAACTCAAACGTTCGTTAATCGGGTTAAAAGATAAAACGTTGCATAGCAACTTGTCACTGACTAGAAATCCAGTCCCCAGGATCTTACGACCCTGTTTATCACCACAGTAGAAAAATGTGTAGTTATCACATTTAGTAATGCCTTGACTAGGCCACCGCGCTTCTTGGATTGCACAAAGGTCCACCCGATAGCGCTTCAATTCACTAATCACAGTTTGTAGATCACCATCCGTAGCTAAGCTTCTCACGTTCCAGGTCGCAAAACGTACACCGAGTTTCCGAGGCTTCATGTGTGTACGATTCGTAACCGGTAGGAAATTTTACGGGGATCGGGGGGTTAGCCCGACCCCCAACCCTCCCCATTTATCCGGACTTGGGACCGGCATGGCTTCCGCGGAAACACCACTCAATTCCTCCACCACGGTTATATACAAACTGCTGCTGCGTACAATAGTTGCAATTCATCCATAATATTAATGTACACGTATACATACACACAACCGGAAGACAACAGCTGGTGGACTGATCGTAAGTTTTTTAGCTCCCGTGTATGGGCTCCCAAATTGGACGTACGTCCATTTGGACGCACCGTGTATGGGGGCCTTTAGGGGTGGATGGACGTTGGGGCGGCCTTTTGTGTCTCAAACCGCGACCTTTTATAGTCCATGCATTGATAGTTGGTCTTGGTTTGCTGTTTGCGCCCCCCCCCCCCCATGGCATAATGCCTGGATCCGCCTCTGCCGTCAGCTACTGTCTTTGGCATTTAGCCGGCTGTATATGAAATAATTCGGCCATGTGATGAGGAACCAAACGTATCGCCTTCTGTATGTAATTATCTGAGAGAAGATAGAACGACAGGAGCCCAGAGGGCTTGCGGCAGCCTGGTTGAAAAATCTGAGGCAGTGGTTTGGCAAGAGCACAACTCCCCTTTTCAGAGCAGTTGTCTCTAAGGTCCAAATTGCCATGATGATCGCCAATCTTCGATAGAACAGACATTAAAAGAAGATGCAGAATAGGAAACACACAATAGACTTGGCTTCCGAGTTCCGTCCTTCATTGATGACACAAATTTTGGCCACCACTGGCATGTGCGGGAGACACTGTAGAGTGTAGACCAATTGGAAAACTTGTACACAATACTTAGTGTGGTACCTATGACACACAAGAAGTGTAGCCCTGTGTTGGTAACAGAATGGCAATCACAGCCTTCTTACGGGTGGACTCGTATAAAACACTTAGTGCAGTACCTATTAGAAGCAAGAAGTTTAGGCCGGCGGCAGTGACAGTATGGCCATATCTGCCTTCTTGTCTGTGAGCTTTTGGCGCGTTGCCATTTGTCTGGCAATAGGCCTACTGTTGCGGTAGTGGCGGTTGATTCACACTTTTGCTCGTGTAAATATACCTTGACACTGCCATGCTATGGCCCATTACGGCCGTTAGGGAATTTGGAGCAGGTGTTGGTCAGTTGGTGGCTTGACGTGACATTGTTTCTTTACTGTGCTTCGAAGATAGTTGTATGTTTTTCAACACGGCTGTTTTTTACCTCTTTGCAAGGCTATAGTTCTACAACCACTCAGGCAGCTAGGTGGCACATTTAGACACATTGGGCTGTCGACCATCCCGATGGTGTTGCAGAGAATTTGTGCCCTGTGGTCATCGCTTCTTCCCGGACAGGTTGTTGGGGATGAAGAAAGAATCGGTTCCCAACTGCCGTTGTCTTCCAGGAGTCCAAGGCTGCTTGCTTGATTCAAAAAACAGATTGTCTACTCACTACTGGATCGCTAGATGAACTTTATGAGCTTCTATAACCTTCGCGTGCCTGTTACGCCTATATTATCGTCTGAAGCCCAGTTCTCCTTCCTCACTCACTATCGTTTTGCTATCTCTTCTTGGGCCTTGGTGGTCATTTCCACCCAAGCTCGGGACGTTTCCCAGTCATTCAACGTTCAGTTGTCGGCTATTCCACCAACCTGCAATCCACATCTGAACTTAATACTGGTTTGGTCAGATTTAAGCATGATCTATTATGGGCCTCCCCAACAAGTGGCGCCCCCACGGATTAAATCCGGTCCTGATCAGTCGACCATCTAGGATGTTGGTACAGGAAAGTTCCTCGAAAAGTGAGACGTTGTTTTTTGGAAGTGAGATGGTGGGCAAACCTGAAGTAATGGATGTGGGCGAAATTATCTGATAACAGGATACTGTGGCTAAAATTTGTTTTTTGTCCGTCCCCTTTGCCTTTGCTAATGTGAATGAAATCAGCTTTGGGTTCCATCCGAATAAAGTATATTAATGAGTCTTTTTAGGTACGTGCCAGTTAATATTAGCGTGATACCCGATTTAAAACATACGCTATTGTCCCCATTCAGTACGCATTGAACCCAGCAACGCACTGTTGAAGTGTCAAATAGACTTTTTTTTCTACAGGCAAGCTTAGTTGGAAGGTAGGTTAAGTCGGTGCAAGGGTATTTCAATGTGCAGTTCTATATAAGAGAGATGGGATCCCGCCCAAGGATTTTTGACACCTTCGGCCAATCAGAACCACCTTGGACGCTTCCAGACAACAAAGAATCCTGTCGTGGCTCGTGGCTCGGATTGTTCGAATGAAGACGTTAATGAAAAATCCCTTGGTGGGAACAAATTCCCATTTCTGCTCTCTAGAGAGTCTAGAACTCAATTTCCACTCATTGAGCCGTGTGGACCACATGCCGACAGTCGCCGGCCTGCTAACGTTGCTGATGCCACTAAGTTGTCTTCGGTCGGGTCTATCTTTCTATGATCGTCGCCTCGGTGGAATCGAAAATCTGAACCCGACCGCAAAGTAATACCTGCCTCAGGGAGCGATCCTCTTGTCGAGTCGCTATGCGAGGTGGCTCTGAATGACGAGGTGCTCTCTCTCTCCCTCTTGAGGACCTTCGTTCAGCAATCGTAGTAATGTGCTGTCTTTTCGTTTCAGACGGATCTCTGCGGTATAAAATGGCGTAAGCTGGTGCACGGAGAGGCGGTGTTCACGTCGGAGCCGCACGACGACCCCGTCCTGTCGTCGTTCTCGCGCTGCCTCGCCGCCGACATTCTGTGCGTGTGGCGGCGCGTCGCCGTGCCTGCGGCTCCGTGCTCCGCCGATCTCAATGGTGGCAACATGTTCGACAACATCCCCATGCAGGCAGCGCCGCCTCCGCTCAAGATCCCGCCGCTATCGCTGCACTCGGCCAAGGAGTTGTGGATCTTCTGGTACGGCGAGGAGCCCGACCTGAAAGGGCTTGTGGCGCCGGTTCTACTCGGTGGAGGTAAGCGTCGTTTGTTAGTTTAGAAATTACTCAAAATTTAAGAACCAGTAGAATCCGGGCTGATGGGCCGTGGTCGAATTGAAAGTGAACAAGGTAATGGAAATTCCCCAGAGGAACATGTTGTGTTGAGAGCGAGCAAATCCTCGCTCTCAACACAACAACAACAACGTCCAGGTGTAAAGGTCAGTGCGCAGCCCCCTACCCAGTCACTCGCTACGGCTGCTAGTGTAGCCTGCACAAGATAAGTACGCAATTTGGCGGGGAAACCAGTATACGTGTAACCTCACAAGCTAAGTACAGAGTTTTTGACGGGGTCCAGGTATCCGTTCTGCTATGCTGCAATGTGTAAGACTTTGATATTTTTTGCGTTGGTACTTATCTCTGATAGTTGGCTTATGGTTAACGGGTGCCTCGTAAGGCATATTATGACTCCCGCCGCTCCAGTTCTATTACATTTCTATGTATTCAACGGTCAAGGCCACAACCCTCCGGTTTGGCCTTAATATAGCATCAGAAAAACGCCTGCAGGTTTTCGATTATGTAACCGGTCCCAACCGTTTTGTGTGTCCTACGCAAAATACAGGGACAACCTGCCATCAATTTCTGGGGAGTGATGTATGAGAGTGAAACTTCCAATAAAGTTAAGTTGTTTTAAATCAGTTAAGTTAATCTTGTATAAATTAAAATTTTCCCCCTAAAACGCCCATAGGGCAAAACTGTTCATTTTTGTACGTCTTGTAGAAATTGGAAATACATGACATTATGATTCATTCAATGAGTGCCTGATATATTTTGCTATTATTATTATTATTATTTTCTCTCTTAACCTTTTACTTTTTGCATAATTTTTTTAGTGTAATATGTAAACAAAAATAGGTTAGCTGTCATATAAAGACGTTTTTCATTTCATTTATTCAGTAAGCAGTAACTCCGCTAGGTTGGCTTAGTAATAGAGCAATAAAATATATATATCAATATTTATTTATTTTATTGAGCATCAATAATCAGCTGCAATCGTTCGGGTGTGATATGAGAACCTCCTCCACTCCCTCCGGTATCAGTCCCGCTCTTCTGAGACTGTCCTTACTCTGGTTTCAGTATCTCTTCCTTGGTGTCCCCCTTCCTCGTGTTCCCTTTATTTCTTCCTCCGCTACCACCTTGCCACCGAAGCCGATTGCAGTCTACGTCTCGCTACCTTCTCCATCCAAAAATGGTTTTTCTCTACCCTGCTCCATTTCTAGTCCTATCGCTTCTTGTCCTCCGAAGGACTGTTCTGATTAACCTCGTTTCAGCCGTTTTTTTGTTTGTTTTCCAACGTCTGCTTTCAGCATTTCTGCTATAAACAACCCTGTCAGCCTGGCGGGGGAAGTGAGTCTATTTATTATTATGAGGCACCCTAAGGGCAGACTCCTTCACCTCGGGGAGAAGAGGAGTTGACTGCCATGTTAAACCTCCTGATTATAGTGGATTGCGAACCACTTGGGGAACATTGTAAAGTCACACGATTAATTCGGAGGTGGCCAGGACTCGACACGTACTCAGACTGACTGGTTTAGTCTCAGCACGTTATCATGTCCCCCTTCCAACGCTGTGCACACGACCAAGTTTGCCGCAGTTTGGAACAGGCTCTGTTTTGGTGGATTCAACTTGGTATGGCCGTTGGCCGTTAGTGGTACAGTACTATGTTTTTCTTACGACGAAACATATAAGATCATTAATTTGTAGGAATTCCTGAGAAAATTTCACTTAAAATCCCTTGGGACTCTTTGCAGGACTGTGTATGGCCAATATTATGTTGTTTGGATTTGGGAGTAGAGTCTCATTGTCGAGAGTGGCGAAGTAGGTGTGTGTGTTCCCTTCCCTCCAGTTGCACCCCTATTCCCATAAATCCTTTGCTCTGTTTCTACCCCCGCGCGCCACAGGGGTGGCCAAACTCACCCTCGGCTATTGATTTCACGGCTTGTCGCTATTTACTGTTATAACTACCCCCTGTTTAACTGGTGTCACTTTGTCCAGATTGAGATTCGTTTGCTCGATGGTCTCGGGTCGTGTCTATTTAGGGCCAATCTTGGGAAAAGAAAAGGTTAGAGCTCTACACAGGCCCGTACCCAAGGGGGCCATGCCCCCCCCCCCTAAATTTGATAAGATGACCATTGTATTTAGAGCCTCACAGGTGAATTACTACGGATGCATCATTTATTTAAAAAAAAAATTGTTCTTGGCCCCCTCCATAAAAGATCCTGGGTACGGGCCTGGCTCTACATAGGAGAGCTGGGTCTTCCCGCCAAAAATATACTTTTGAATTTCTCGCTCGCCACTTATATAAAAAGGAAAAAGAAAATTTTGTTTCATCAGGTTTCAGACATTATTGCTCGTATTGTCCATGTGACGAGGAACGAAAAGTACCGTCTTCTGCATGCTATAATCCAAGGGAAGATAGAAGGACAGTGGGCTCCCAGTAGAAGAACATCTTGGTTGAAAAACCTGAGGCAGTGGTTTGGCAAGAGCCGGCTTCCCTATTTAGAGCAGCAGTCTCCAAGGTCCAAATTGCAATGATGATCGCCAATTTTCGATAGAATAGGCATTTAAAGAAGAATTGTTTCTAAATGAATTTTTGGCCATTGGCAAATTTGGTGTTAACCCACACCGACTACAAGTGCCAATCGGCAAGCTCATGCAGACCTGCTTTCCATTGCAACAGGTGTTAGCTTTACTTAATCAAGTTTTGTGCAGTTGCTAACTTGGAAAATAATTCACCCCAACCTAACACAAGCACGTATTAATTAAAAGAAAGAAAGAAAAGTGTCTTTATTTTCCATATGGGCGACTTTTGGGTCTTTCGGCCCACTCTTACAATTAACACATGAAAAGGATATTTCTTCTTTTTTTTCACTAAAAGAAAAAATCACGAGAATATTTGAGGGCCCGTCTTATGGAGATGATGAGGAGGGTTGGTGTGCATCGATAAGTATCGATCAACTCGCTGTGAGGACGTTAGATGACGACTGCTACCGCTCCCAAATCATAAGCCACCCCGTTACTTTACCCTAGCCGCAAGTGTGTTGAGCTTCCGTCGCGCATTTGTTGCTTTCCCCCGTGGCCGCCCTTTGTTGGGCAAATTCTTACATCTTGCCCTTTTTTGAGCCGGTTTTTTTTTGTTATTCATCTGTATGCAACTTTGAGGGGTTTATTCTTTGTTGTTAGGTCACCGTGGGGATTATTGTAGTGGTATTCTGTTATTTACGGCAACTTAGGAAATTAATGCATGGTTTGGTAGGTAGCGTTTTACGTATCTTGGTCTTTGCTTCGGCGTTTTGCAGCCTGATCGAGGCGATTATAATACCGTTATTTATTTAATCCCCTGGTAATAAAAATGCAAACAGGATAATTTTATAATGGAAAGTGCTATTTAAAATTTGTTTGTTTACAGTTATAATCCTAGGGTATTTATTTAACCCCGGTATTATAATCGCCTCGATCAAGCTGCTGTGCTGTGGTTCGGTCCGGATTTTCGGTTGGACCGAAGAGAGATGGACCGATTCGAAGACCGGACCGAACAGCCCAAGCTGATGACTGGACAGAAAATACTCTGAAAGTCGGTGAGGCCGAAACGAACCGAATCGAAACAATCCGCGCACCGGACCATTCAGCTCTCGGTCCCAGGTCATCTATAAAGAGTCCTTTGATAGCCTGAACGGGTACTCGAAGTTTTAAATAGGTGAGATGGGACTTTCATTCCCGCCAAAAATTTCTGGGCTCACCTGCCATGTCTTTTGGCTGATCATAGGAGACTTAGCAGGTGAGCCCATATCGGTAAGTTAATCCCATCTCCCCCATCACTCTAGGCGTGCTGAAATGGTAGATAAAGGAGAAAAAGTAACTCGACAGATCTGCTGCGTATCTGTCGCCGTAGAATCTGCCGTTATGCACCGGGACAATGACACGCGATTGTTTATTGTATTAACTAAGGGGCTTACACTATGTCTTGCGTAAGAGGTAAGCGATTAAGATATGGGGAGGTTAATTGCGTGGGGAGTGGAGGTACCCTACACCGAGGGATCAATAGCTTGTGGAAGGGGAGTCCCCTGTTGTTTGATGATGATACAATTTAGATCGTTGACATTCCTATACAGCTGATGTTACGGTGTCATTGGCCGACTAGTCAACCGTTGAGTTTGAGTTCGAATCCCAAGCTGGCCTTTTTTTTTGTGGTCTGGGGGAGTCCTCTGTTTTTTTTTTTTTTTTTTTAATATGAATTTCACAACAATAATCAGATTATTGACATTGTTACAGCTGATGTTACGGTGTCATTGACCGACTAGTCAACCGTTGATTTTGAGTTCGAATCCCAAGCTGGGCTTTTTTTGTGGTCTGGGAGAGTCCTCTGTCTTTTTTTTTTTTTTTTTTTAATATGAATTACACAACAATCAGATTATTGACATTGCTACAGCTGATGTTACGGTGTCATTGGCCGACTAGTCAATCGTTGAGTCTGAGTTCGAATCCGAAGCTGGGCTTTTTTTGCCCTGTTATTTGATGGTGATACAATTAGAATGTTGACATTCCTATATACAGCTGATGTTACAGTGTCAATAGCCAGCGAGTCAACTGTAGAATTTGAGTTCGAATCCCAAGCTGGGCTATTGTTATTGATTTCCAATTTATACGTAGTATAAGGCAAGCTTTGTGATGTTCGAAATTTTCGATTCCGAAATTTCAACGGATTTACACGTTTTGAGGTCCCAGGAACCCAAAAAAGTGGTTTTTACGAAATGTCTGTCTGTCTGTCTGTATGTCTTTCTGTCTGTTCATCGATTTCCGGGCAAACGACTCAGTCGATTTTTATGAAATTTAGCATGTAGGTTTACAAAAATCATACCTCGGGACCATTTTGTTTATTTTGGGCCAACTCAATTTGGGGGGGTTTTATTCTCAAAAAACTCCAAAAAAAACGTCTAAAAAATTATTTCACAAAAACGGCTCGAACGATTTCTTTTAAATTCACATATATTGTAGTCATTATTAATGTTAATAAAATGCGGGGGTCGCTTGCCCCTTGATAGTTTGCTTCTGTGGGTAAAAAAATAAAAATAACTAAATTTTAATGAAAAATGACTAAAAAATAATTTTTCTGCGAATCCTTTCTATCTATGATTTCTACCTTCAGGCATGTTTTAGGTGTTAAATTGAGTAACGGAACCGGACAGGTTGCTTTCCCAAAAAAACTATTTGGTTTTGTGCAAAAAATTATTTTGAAAAAATGATAGAAAATTCGCGCTCAAATGCACTGCGTGTCCTGCCATTATTGCTGTGTGATAATTTGTTGGTCTGACCTATCTAGAATTTATCTCACCTCCAGTGACGTCAGGTGGACAACCCCCCCCCCCCTCCCCCCGAAATATCGGAAGTCTAACCATAGGAAAATTATTTACCATGAAATTACTCATTTTCTCTATCTTCTAATGTTGATAAATTGGAAAGCATGTTCGAGTAAACTCGGACCGGTTCTTTCACTTTTTGTGCTCTGAGGAGTCCTCTGTTCGATAATTGATACAATGAGAATGTTGACATTCCTATGACGGGTATTCCACCGGCGAATTTACTTAATTTGTGACTTTTTGTTTGTTTTGTTTTAAGGAGACCATTATGTAGATACTTAACTTATCTATTATAAATTAAGTTATAATAAAAATGGTGGCATTTTTTGTGCTATGATGTAGCTGGTTGGCATCATTTCTTCATGCCATAGGCAGTCAACTGGTTGCCGAGCAAAGGTTATGACGGGGGACAAGCTGGTATCAATTAGGGAGTCACCTATTGTTTAATGATGATATTCAATTAGATTGTTGATATTTCTGCAGCTGATAGCATAGGGCCAATAGCTGGCTATCTAATCAACCGGGGAACCTGAATTCGATTCTCAACCTGAACTGATTTTTTGGCGCTATTTTGTGTGTCGCTTTTGTTGTCCCTGACCGCCCTATTATTATTATTTTTATTAGTATTGGGTCAACCTCCCCCCCCCCCCCAATACCATATAGAACGATTGGGAACACATAACAATTCGCCATTGGCCCTATCCGACAATGAAGTACTTTCTGCATTTTGAGGGTGACCTTTCGAGCGGCCGCAATTTTCCTTACCTGCCTCCCCTTCACTGTTTACACAATGCATCCGATGTACCGGTATTTTGTTTACTTTGTACTAATTGCTTTTGTGATTGTATTAGTGTTTTGTTTCCCCGCAATTTCTCGTTGTCCTTATGTCATATAACCTCTGTACAGATATTCACCCTCAGGGGTGGGTTTTAGTTGGAGTTACTATTGTGTATTGTAATATAGGCTGAGTTTGAAACTAACCTTCGCGGTTGGGAGTCCGTAGATGGTGGAGCGTTGTACAAAACCGCAGATGACTGGAGGAGTGTTGTCGAGTAGGCCAAAGCTTATCAAGGGCTGTAGAGCCAGAAGAAGAAGAATTGTAATAGGCTGAGTTTGAAACTGATCTTCGCGAGTTTGGAATCTGTAGATGGTGAAGCGTTGTACAAAACCGCAGATGACTGGAGGAGTGTTGTCGAGTAAGCCAAAGCTTATCAAGGGCTGTAGAGCCAGAAGAGGAAGAATTGTAATAGACTAATAGCCTACCAGCATGTTCACAGAAGTGAGAGGATATAGTGAAAGTACAGATCGGCTATTTGGGTCAACTAGATGCATACCATGGACCTCTCAGCTTCCCAATTCTTCGTGGCACGAAATCCAGAGAATGTGCCACTTCCATTGTTGCAACAATGGCGCTCTACCTCCATTTTCGGCTGTGCTATGCAGTTGTACTACGCCTGGATTTGGGTTTGGAAGGGCCAATTTCGTTAAGAGAACCGGTACAGGTGAACCCGTACATATCAATTTGAATTAGTATAGGTACCGAGATCGATAATATTAATAGTTCCACGGTAAATAATTGTCATAGGGTTGAATTTCGATTGCCTTTCTCGAACCCAAAGCACCGAATTGATTAGACGATTGCATAGTCTAGAACGGAAAGGTCAATGTAATGCAACACAGTAAGAATCGCAGGGTATGGTGTACAATCAATTGACTATCCGATGAATTCTACAAAAAAAAAATATTTTTTCATTCAAAACCTAAGGGTTTTCGAACCATAGTAGTAATATTCGAAAGGCTTTAATGGACATTGTGTAGGCCTACTTGGTGGGGGCCATTGAGCCTCGCCCCGCCTCGTTGATTTTTCGGGCATTATTGGTATTGTTCTCCGTGTCAATTTTGGCCTCGATGTCATTCCACACTGGCTACAATCCATAATGGACAAGCGAAGACATGCTTATATCTTGACAAAACGGGCATGTAGAATTTGAGAGCTAACAATTAACGATTGAAAACCGGTCTTAGAGTGGATTCGAACTGTAGAAAACAGCGTGGGAAGGATTGCGTATATCGATTTGATTGTTCCAATGATAGGGACAAGGTGTCGACGCGGCACAGGGGTGGCCATGCCACGCACCGCGGAAGTCCGCGCGAGCTTTGCCGACCTTACCAAGTCAACGTTATGATCTTCCTTCCTATTGTGTCTCACCAGCAGGGCTGTGCAAAATATTTCGCTTCTCGAATTTTTTTATTTTATTTTATATATTTTTAGTTGCCGTTAACGGTGAGACAATTGGCAATTGGCAACAGGGCATATGTAAACAAACCCCTACAGCCTGGTTGAGTTTGTACCCCAGGAACTAAACGATGTCAGCGCCCCCCCCCCCTTTGTTTGGGAAAGCAACCTGTTACACGTTTTATTATTCTATTTACCACCTAAAACGTACCTAAAGTTAAAAATCACCGATATAGAGGTTCCGCATTAGTCATTTTTCATTAAAAATTTAGGTTTTTTTAAAAATTGTTTGCCCCCAGAACCGAACTACCTAGGGGCAGGCGACCTATTGCGTTTTGTTATCACCAATAACGACTACAACATATGTGAATTTAAAGAAAATCGTTGGAGCCGTTTTAGAGCAAACAAAATTGAGTTAGCCCCAAATAATTAAAAATTGTCCCGAGGTATGATTTTTGTAAGCTTACAACGTGCCAAATTTCATCTAAACCCATCGAATAGTCTGTTCAAAAATCAGACAGACAAACTTTTCGAAAAAACACTTTTTTGGTTCCTGGGCCGGGACTTCAAAACATGTAAATCCATGAAATCTCGAAAACGAAAATTTCGGCCACAAAGCGTTCTTTATACTGACGTGAAAATAGGAATGCCAAAATGCAGAGGGAAGTGTGGGACTCGAACCAAAGACCTTACTCGGGTATGAGTCAGCCTCGTTACCACTAGGCTATGTGTGTTGTGACAATTGTTGAGAGGAGTTAATAGAGACGTTGGGCGTGGGCAGGGCATTAGTGCTAGCGGCTGCGGGCTGCCAAAACACGGGTCCGAGTCTTAATTTTTGTTTTGACGGGGTCACGCCCGTTCAAACAGCGTTCCTGACAGCCCAATTTCAATTTGACTGACTGCTGACTGTACAGCTACTTATTTAACTTCATTTGGCGTTAGAGATTTTGAAACTTTTCTATTATGATCCCCCATAGGTTTTTTCGGTTTTTGCTTTCCAATTTATGCGTAGTATAAGGAAAGCTTTGTGATGGTCGAAATTTCCGATTCCGAGATTTCAACGGAATTACACGTTTTGAGGTCCCAGGAACCCAAAAAAGTGTTTTTTACGAAATGTTTGTCTGTCTGTCTGTCTGTGCGTCGATTTCCGGGCAAACCACTCGGTCGATTTTGATGAAATTTGGCATTTAGGTTCACAAAACTCATACCTCGGGACCATTTTTTTTTATTTAGGGCTAACTCAATTTGGGGGGGTTTTATTCTCAAAAAACGTCTAAAAAAATTATTTCTCAAAAACGGCTCCAACTATTTCTTTTAAATTCACATATATTCTAGTCGTTATTAATGTTGATAAAATGCGGGGGGTCGCTTGCCCCTTGATAGTTTGCTTCTGGGGGTAAAAAAAATAAAAATAACTAAATTTTAATGAAAAATGACTAAAAAATAATTTTTCTGCGAAACCTTTCTATCGATGATTTCTACCTTCAGGCATGTTTTAGGTGTTAAATTGAGTAACGAAACCGGACAGTTTGCTTTCCCAAAAACCTATTTGGTTTTGTGCAAAAAAAAAATCTTTTGAAAAAATGAAAGCATATGCATTGTGTGCCTTGCTGTGTGGTAATGTGTTGGTCTGTCCTATCTAGAATTTACGTCACCGCCAGTGACGTCAGGTGGACGACCCGACCCGACCCCCCCCCCCCCCCCCCCCCCCGTGATAATCGAAATTTAACCATAGGAAAATTATTTACCATGAAATTACTCTACTAATTTTGATAAATTGGAAAGCATGTTCGAGAAAACTCGGCCCTATTCTTACTGAATTGTGAGCTTGTAAAATTATTTTCTTGAAATTTATTGATATTATTTAACAGGCTTAAACTCAGATATATTCTTAAAAATTTGTTCGAATTCTGACGTATCTTTGTAGCGTTGTAGCTTACTTGTTGGCGTTCTGTAACGCCTTCCCAATAATGCCAATGATCTTCCCTCTGGCTTCTGCAGACCCTTCTTCGCCCCCCTTTTGTCTGGCATTCAAATTCCCATGTAGTAGCGCCAAAAATGGTATGCATAAACAATATAGAGCGGCTGTACAACATCGTAAATCTATTCAACACCTTGCAATACTACTAGCTGTAACTAAATTATACAACCGCAATAAAAAATGGGCTATAAAACCATAAGAGCATCATCACTTTCTACCTTTTAAACGCGTTGACCACGTGTCTTGTACCTAGCAATTTTAAGAGCCCCATTTATGGGCAGTTTAATCCATCTAGACGGGCCAAGTATATTTTGAATAATTTGAGGTAGTGTGCTGACTCTTCTCGTTCTGTCTTGGATGATTCACAACTTCCCGTATAGTTGAACGCTCTGAGTGATGGAGGTACGTCAGTTTCTTTGCGGGACTGATGCAGTTCTTCGTCGTCTTCTTTAAATGCCTCTTCTATCGAAGATCGGCGATCATCATGGCCATTGATGTCATGATCACGACGATCTGGTCAGGATCGCGACTTCGCGAGTCAGCTATCGATAGAAGTAAAAAGCGCAGCACCGTTCGCTGTGGAGGGGAGATTATTGAATGCCTATGTCCAGCAGTGGGCATTCTACAGGCTGAAATGAGGAAATAAAAAACATAAATTAACATATTTTTGTATTTAATCAATAAACGATAGAAATAAGGACAAAATAAAATACAAGATGTACCATTATTTATTATTATTATTTTTTTTACGTTGCCCCATATATTTAGTGTTTGTTATTGCAGAATCCAACATTTAGTTCCTTTTCGCGCGCTTATTTGAAGTTTGACAGTCGATGATTTTTGTAGCCGTATGTCGAGACATTTTCAGTTTTTTCGGGATGTCGGGATGCCAATGGAATGTCCGGACAATCCCGACCAACCCTACGTCTAAACTCTAAGCTATGTGCTGTGGAGTCTGTAGTGTAGTGGTTAACACGATGCCGCAGTAAGGCAGAGATCGTATAGGTTCGAGTATCACAAGATTCAGTTTTTTTCTATATCTCTATTTCGGCTATAATAGCGCTGTCTATTCTTGTCTTGTAGTATCGTAGGAGGATAGACATTCGGAAGGGCCCTTGGCCTGTCTAGCTAGGTATATTAGAAGCGAAGGAATGGACCGTTGACTGGTTCACAACGCCTCTGCCCGTGGACAATGACCCTATTCTACCTGTGCCTGTGCCTAGTATGTGTCGACTCCCAGGACCCAGATCTACTTCCCCTGCTATGGCTATTTCGCAAAATGCCTGTATTGGTCTCCAATTCATGGGCGCACGCACGGGGGGAGCTTTATGGCCAACCCCAAAATACTGAATTTGACTAGCTGTGCACAGAAAATCTTTGGTTTCGTCTCGGCGGTGAAAAAAATGGTTACTAAGTATTGAGACACCCTACGGTCAGACTCCTTCAGCTCGGGGAGAAGGGGAGTTGAATAACAGGGTGGACCTCCTGATTATAGTGGACTCCGAACCACTTGGGGAACATAGTAAAGTCACACGATTAATTCGGAGGTGACCAGGACTCGACACGCACTCAGACTGAGTAGTATAGTCTCAGCACGTTATCATGTCCCACCATGTTCCCCTGCCCACTACCAAGTTTGCCGCAGTTTGGAACATGCTCTGTTCTGGTGGATTCAATTTGGTATGGCCGTTGGCCCCATTTAGTTATAACTAGCCTATGTAATTGAGTTTTTAGCTGTGCCTGAATGGGCTTTAAATGAAGTGAGTTTGGGGCGATTGAAAACATCAACAAAGCGTTTTGATAGTGTGGGGCCGTTGTGGCTGAGAATCCACTGCGATGCTTGACCCGGTTTCAAAATAAACTGACCTAGGGCAATTCATACGGTCAAAACAAGAGTAATTTATACTCTAATCTGCTATAAAGGAACAACCATCTCTGTCGCAACAAGTAGTGGTAATTTTGGATTCTATGTCCAAACTAGGAGTGAACCTGGAATTTTCGTCTGTGGGAAGGGATGAGGAGGGGCGCCGCCGCAGACAAGGTCCCGTACTAAGTGCAAACTAGAGGTGGGGCGTGACAGATATTTCCAGTAACAACAGCGACCGGTGACAGTCACTGGAGTGACTGCTTTTGATCCTGCTATCTAAGTAATCTTGGTACATCTTGGTATGAGTAATCAAAAGTCACTGTCACTTCTCTTACTTGACAGTGATTTATACAAGTTACATAGACTTTTAGTTTCGCTTAACCATTAAAGTCTGTTATCCTTTTGTTTAGTTATGCTAAGAAATGTAAGAAGTAGTAATATAGATATATATATATATATAAACTAAAAGCTAGCCAGTTATGATGGAGCAGTCACGGTGACAGCCTTGGGCATACCTTATGTTTAGCTTACGTGAGACGATCGGAAAGAATTTCGGGGAATTTCGCTTAAGACTGCCTAGTGCATAACTGAGCGAGTTACTTGCTCTTGCATTCGACTATCTAAAAGAGTAAGATACGTAGAATCTAATAGATATATCTTCTATTATTCTATAGAGATAATCTAAAAGTAAGTATTAGAAACAAAGCTATTTAAAATATAGCCGAAATTGGTGACAGTGACTCAAGTCACCAGTATTTTTGGGAAAGGAACGGGTGGTTGTAGTGACCATCGTAGTCACGGTGATAAATCACAGTAACGCCCCACCTCTAGTGCAAACTTGGACCTTGGGGACTGCTGTTCTGAAAAGGGAAGTCGTGCTCTTGTCAAACCGCTGCCCCAGGTTTTTCAACCGGGAGCCCTCAGTCCTTCTGTCTCCCCTTGGATTATTACATGCAGAAGTAGATATTTCTCGTACGGTCTCTGCTGCTCAAATCGTTCTATGTGGGAGAGATGCCCGCCAAAAATATAGTTTGGAATTTCTCACTCACCACGTCTCCTTTGACCAGCCATTGGAAAAAACGTGTCAGGTGGCCCCAGGATTCAAATATTTTCGAAGGTCCCATCTCTCCTAAATACTGTAGAACACTGGGTGAAACTTCAAAACCAAGTAGCACGCTGTTTATTTTACAATACACTATAAATACTACAACCTAATAAAGCGCAATTAGCCTACATAATTATTAACTGTATTGTATTAGTTGTTTGTTATTTATAATTGTATTGTTGCAGAGGGGGAGCAGGGATCCTGGGAGGGCGGATTAACGGACGAATGACGGTCCCTGCTGTTGAAGGCACTACACAACCTAATAGAGCTCTATTAGCCTACATAATTATTAACTGTATTGTATTACTTGTTTGTTATTTATTGTATTTGTTGTAAGTGTAATTGTATTGTTGCAGAGGGGGAGCAGGGATCCTGGGAGGGCGGATTAACGTACGAATGCCGGTCCCTGCTGTTGAAGGCACTACACAACCTAATAGAGCTCTATTAGCCTACATAATTATTAACTGTATTGTATTACTTGTTTGTTATTTATTGTATTTGTTGTAAGTGTAATTGTATTGTTGCAGAGGGGGAGCAGGGATCCTGGGAGGGCGGATTAACGTACGAATGCCGGTCCCTGCTGTTGAAGGCACTACACAACCTAATAGAGCTCTATTAGCCTACATAATTATTAACTGTATTGTATTACTTGTTTGTTATTTATTGTATTTGTTGTAAGTGTAATTGTATTGTTGCAGAGGGGGAGCAGGGATCCTGGGAGGGCGGATTAACGTACGAATGCCGGTCCCTGCTGTTCAAGGCACTACACAACCTAATAGAGCGCTGCCTGCTTACCCGAGACTGTGTTCGACTCGGCCGGTTCTTCGTCCAACCACACGATGGCCCCGAGAAAGTATTGGGAAAGAAGTAAGTTAATGAAATCCAACTATCTGCGGCATTTCAGTTGTTCTTAGGATGAATTAAGACGGGTTTGGTATTTAAAAAGTTATAGGTATCATATACTGTATATTGTATGTATAAGAGGTATACAGTATATTCTGGCCCATTTTCCTCATGGAGAAACCCCCCCTTTTGCAGTTATAGTATGTGAATTTGTGGTTTGCGCACACCTCGGCACTGCCCTGGCAAAAAAGACAGTTTCCCTCTATATTGATTTTTTACTCTTTTAGGTTTTGTATAATTGAATAATGTGAAGTAGGCCATAAATATTGACTTTTTGTTCTATTACTAAGCCAACCTAGCGGAGTTAGTGCTATAAAGTCCTCTCTTACACTCAACTATAGGAAGACCCGGAACCGCTTGCTTTACAAGCCCTCCAAAGCATAGCCAGAAAATGTAGCCAGTTTGGGACTCGAACCAACAAACTTTAGGGTGAAAGTCGGAGTCTGTGCCACTACTCTACATGTCCTGTAATTGTAACTATATGCCTGTAAGATTCTATTCATGAAAACCACCCTCCGAAAATTGCTGTCTCCGGGCTTGCGTGCCAATGGCTATTGTAATTGCAATGCACTTACATAAGTATGGGAAAGGTTGCTACTAATTATTAATGTATTTAAAAATTCTACCGTATACTTTGGATTCTTGCCCCCTTCTGAAATCTACCCTTTGTTGCGTACCTGCCTGACGATGACCTAGTGCCGAAGCCGATCGTAAAATAATATAATTGTTATTATTTTGTGGACTAAGCTAAGTTATAATTATTGGTATTGTAACAAAGAGGTGGTCCATGGGATAATAGGGGGGGGGGGGAATGTCTAAACCTAGAGGTCATAATAACTGCCCGAGAACAGATTAGAATCGAAGATGGGGAAATTTTACTGTAATAAATTGAGACATTGTGACTGATGAAAAAGATTAAATCAAGACCTAATATAGGCTCAATCTTATAGTAGAAAAAAAATGTCTAAACGTAGAGGTCAAAAAAACTGCCCGAGAACAGAATAGAATCGAAGATGGGGAAACTTTACTGCAATCAATTGAGACATTGTGACTGAAGAAAAAGATTAAATCAAGACCTAATATAGGCTCAATGTTGTTATAGTAAGGCACGATATACCCGGGTATTGTAATCCGTCATTTTTTATCCAATATTCCCTATATGGTAAGTATTGTAAATATTTTTAAGAAAAGTAAAAGATTGAAAAAAACGAAAGCGCGTTCTAGTATTCTTTTATTAAACACTTCCCTAATTTGTAGATCGTTTTTTAAATAAAAATAAATAAAAAACGATAAATTTCTAATAATAAATAGGTAAACACCCAATGCTTGGCTTATACACCAGGCTTATAATGGATAAAAAATGGCGGACGACAATACTTGTCTAATAGAGCCCTAGTTATAGTCAACAAATTCGGGTACCCATTCAGACAGAGATGAATAAGGATTTTAAGTACCGACTGTGGTTTTAACCCTTTGGGGCTCAAAATCCCTTTGGGGACTCTATTGACTAATGACAAGAAATAAGAATGTTGACATTTTTTTGGAAAATGTACTGTGTTATTTCCTTATTTTCAGTCACAATATCTATTGAATTGGTTTGCCGCAAATCTTTCTGTTGTGTAAACACCCTAATCTTGTCATGTTGACGTAAAGAGTAGTGTTGCCATTCATTATGGCGTTGTATACGCACCATTTTTAAATGTGTGGACCCTGCCGGCACGGTTAGTGCAGAAAGGGAGCATAAGATTGTTTACATGACACTAATGATGTACTTCGACATTGGTGTTGTACCTTCAACCATATTATGGGTTGGCGTACGCCTCAACTGGGTGTTTTTCGAAAATATGTGCCCCCGCTGTGGATGCGTGGACAACCCGTCATGCGGAACCAAATTTCCGTTTGTTGGGCTACCCTGACAGAAGGAGAACCCTGTAAACCTGTATGGGTCGGGCAAGTGGCCACCCGCCACTTTCAGGTTCTGTTCTGTCTGGGTGCATGTATTGAGAGGTTTTCATGTCTAGTGCTTTTCCCCCTCCCCGCCATTGTAAACCCAGCTAGGCTATTCTATCTATTACGTAAAACTCTTTTCCTATTTCTCCTATTTCTCGAGAGGAGGACCCGGCAAACCAATATAGGTAATGCAAGTTGCCTTTTTCAGGCAATTCCTGTTCTGGGTCCCGACTAGACACGTCTGGAGGGGTCTTTCATGCCTAGTGCTTTCCTTTCTCCCCAATTTGTGAAGCCCTAGGCTCTTCTATCTATTATGTGCTCCTCCTTGCGATAGGCCCTTAAAGTACTCTCATTTCCTCGCGGGGAGGCAGGAGCATGGACCATGGGGGTAACAGCCCCCCCCCCCCCCCATTGTTGGTTAATTTATTACGCTCTAATTTAATCAATACTACATATGTTTGTTCTATTTTGCCACCCGGTATTATAGTGTTTAGTGTGTAACGGTTATTAACATAGCCTAGGTCGATTATATACTGTAAAGTAAGGAAGCAAATATTATATAGTAGCCTACATTTTACATTTAAAATGTCAACCTTTTACTCTATAGAGACTTGTTTCGCTGGGATGAAGTTAATTTCAAAGAATTTTGTCATATAGCAAAATTTAAAAGACAGAATTAAATTTTTTCTAAAATAGAACATTTTGATATAATATTTTGTATTTTGCCCCAAAAAAACTTCCTCTTTCTTATGCGTCCAGCATCAGGTATCATGACTTATTGTGTTGCAGCACCTACCTGTCGTTTTCCTTCGCGTTCTTCCTGCATGGGGAGTCGACCGTTGTCGCCAGCGTAGACGTCCGCGTGCACCCCGCTGTCTACTCCTTGGCAAGGCACCACCTCGCGGCGGCTCATGCTTCTACCTCTGGCGTACCTGTTATTCTAGCACCCAATGGTCTTGCCGGCAACCTAACCGGAGTCTCCTTCAAGGTAAGAATGTTTGTAATGGCACTAAAAAATCTGTGCTAAATAGATCGATTCTAGTTTGAACTTCTTGATGTTAGACCTTATTTTGCAGTTCAATTATTTGCGTCCCAACCGCTCAGCGATTTTCATGTGTGGCGCGGACAGATTGTAAATTCAAAGTCAGACTGTCATTCTAAAAAGAGTGCAAACCAACTACGTCGTACTTGCCAACTGCCATACCATGCTGAATCCAACGGAACAGAGCAAACTTGGTAGTGTGCACAGCAGCGTTGGCAGGGACATGATTACGCGCTGAGACTACCAGTGTGTGTTGAGTCCTGGTCACCTCTGAATTAATCGTGTGACTTTACTATGTTCCCCAAGTTGTTCGGGATCCACTATAATCAGGAGCCCATCAGTCAACTCCCTTCTCCTGAGGTGAAGGAGTCCGCCCTTGGGGTGCCTCAAGTTAATAAATAGACTCACCCCCCCCCCCCCCCTTCAGGCTGACAAGGTTGCTTAAAAGCAGACATGCTGAAAAGCAAGCTTTGTAAAACAACCACACAACAAAATATAAACTACGTGATCGTTTTTGTTCTCCAGTTTTAAAATGCCACTGCGCATGGTCAATGCGTGCCCTATTGTTTATGAATCTCAGTACTTAAGTAACGTAACCTGTAGCTAGTGTCGTCTCAAAGAACTGCCGGTCCGTACTTTAGGTCGGTCCTCGGTCCCGGACTAGTCTCATTGACGTTGGAAAAGCGTCGTATATAAGTGTACAGCTAAACAGGAAATCCAGTAAATAGCATCACTAGCTAAGGAAATTTTGGTAGATTAGTCTTTTTTAAAATTTAATATTAGTCTTAATTACGGGAAAATAAGCTGTCATAATGGTTTAAAAGTAGTAACAGGGCTATACTTACTAAGATCTAAATATTTGTCTGGCCTAACAGGGACAGCAGTCGTCAGAGGTAGATTTATCAAAGCGTGTTAAATCTATTTTTGGCTCCTTACTGTATAAAACAATAAATTTAAATAAGGCGGGGATTCCACCGACCGGCTAGGGCTAAATACAAAAACGGTGACATGGTAGTAGACATTCAAGACTTAGGCGGGGTTTCCACCGACCTCGCATTGCAGAATGCAAATGACATTGACGGAAATGTTGGTTTTCCTCTATTCCATAGTTAAAATTGATCAAATGATCATACAGTAAAATCACAAACAAACAAACTAAAATTAAAAAATGGCGTCATGGGGTATGTTAAGTACAAACATTTTAATAGATTTCTATAAAAAGAAAAATTCAAATTTCCGTCAATGTCATTTGCATTCTGCAATGCGAAGTCGGTGGAAACCCCGCCTTAGTCATGAATGTCTGCTACCACGTCACCGTTTTTGTAATTAGCCCTAGCTGGTCGGTGGAATCCCCGCCTTAGCACATTAGCGAAGTGAAGGCCTTAAGGTTAAATTTGAAGAACAACAACAGGAACATAGAATAGAAAGAAGGAAACAACATTACAAAAGACCGGCTATAAATACGGACTTTAATGTTATTTATTTTATTGTTTAGTACTTACGTGATTCTTGTTGTTTAGGCAACTGACGCTTTAACGGTCCGGCTTCTGGAGGAATGGCGGCAGTTCTATCCGATCCACGCGAAGTCGGGGGTGGAGTCCGACGTTCCTCCGGTCGTTGAGGTCCTCGTAGGCGGTGTCAAGATGAAGTATCCTTCATGCTACGTTCTCGCCACGGACATGGACGACCCTGCGAGCCCGCTCATACTACCTACGCCCTGTCCACTAGGGAAACCTACTTCCGGCCCTGGCAAACTAAGTTCGGGTACGTATGCTAGTGTTATTGGAGGAGAGGGTGACCCCGGGCGTTGAGGTCCTCTTAGGTGGTGTGAAGATGAAATATCCATAGTACTACGTTGTAGGCTGCCAGGGGCATGGACGAGAATACTTCCATTGAACGAGAATAAGACCAAGACAGACGTGCAGATACCAGACTGAGGACGATCATGGAAGGGTATTACTAGCACCTGCTTCCTACTATGAATATGGTGGCTGTCGTTTAGGACTTGTAAGTGGCTGTTGGGATTAATATTACTGAGTGGCATTTTTCCTCTGGATCGATCTTCTGTTGATCGTTTTGCCGGAAGTCTAACGCCGGTGACGCGCTGGGAAATTTGCCATGGGAGCAAGTGAGCTGGTGAAAGGTTGGTACCAAAAAATAGTCTATTTCTGAACGCGCTTCCTAAGATTTCTGACGCTGAGGCGTGACCTGGGCGTGTCGAGGGGTAATCCTTACACCTGCGTGCGGTCGGGTTCACGCCTGTCACAGAAATCTGGTTTTCCAACTGTGACAAATTTCCCAGCGCGTCACTGGCGTCATGATCGGCCGACCGGGCCTTAGTTGTCTCATGCACGGGGTGCCACGAATAAATAAATAAATCGCACATTATTTTAAAGAATACTTCAAATTTACAGGTCCAGCATCACCTCCCTGCTCTCCATGCCCGAAGAAACGGAAATCGAGCCCGTCGGCGGAAGGGACCGCAGTTACGGGGGCGGAGCCTGCCCAAGTGAGCTGCAGCTACCATCCCAATTCGACGCACCATCCAGCGAAGCCCAGCGTGCTGCTGCCTGAGTGGGCGTGGCAGGACGTTATCACTGTCCCCGCGGAACCCGAGGCCACGCCCCCTGGCACCGCCCACGAGACGCAACTCGGCACCTGGAACCTTGTTGATCCTACCCGGAAAACTCCGTGTAACTGCGCCAAGTGAGTATGCTGTGATTGGTGAATTGTTGTTGATGTTTTGTTTTGTTGGTCAAACTGACGATTTTGTGAATGTCATGGGTGATTTTTGTATGGGTTTTGTCCACCATGTTGAATTTTTAAGTGGGAATCGCGTCAGTTATCTGTGTTGGGCGTTCATATAATCCAATTAATTACCTTTTAAACTATCATTAGATAGCGTGGGAGCACCATCTTTTATGGACTCCGTGATGGAAGATTCGTTGGGTTATTTGTATCTCCTATGGCCCGGTGCACAACGGCGATTTCTACACTGCAGATACGCTGGGAGATCCGTCATTGGAGGAAATGGGTTCGCCAAAAACACAGAGTCTACTTCACAAGATTTCTCTCCGCTTAGTGGCTGAGTCTACGCTGGTGCACGGTTTTCCATAAACCACCCCAACAGAGAGACATTTTCTGAAGTTAACTCTGTGTTTTTTGACCAGCCCATTTACTCCAATCGCGGATCACTCAGCGTCTCTGCTGCGTAGTAGTCTGCCTTGTGCACTAAGCCTATACTATAAGACTATCGTATCACATCTTTAGTTGTCCGGGTGCTGCTACCACGAACCTGAGGACCTCCACCGTTCTCTGTCAAAATAGTTCTATTCCTTGCATATAGTCAGGTGTTACTTGGTTCACCCATCACTATTGGGGTTGGACTAATAAGGGTCTTACTCTCTGTCTCTTTCAGACCCTTTTGCCCTTCTTTCTTGGAACACCAAGGTGGTCGATTCACAAAATATCTTACAAAATGAAAAAAATTCACTTTTTTCCTAGATTATCAGTTTGACCAACATTTTTAACAAAAATTATTCTGTAGATACGTTCCATTGATGTGTTTGGAATTTTATTGCGATTTGTTTTCTTATGTAGTTTATGACCCTTACTCAGCCATATGAGCAGCCACTTTCTAGTAGTTAATCACCATTTAACTCTTAGTTTACTGTGAAATTAAGCGGTAAATTGGGTGTTAGATGACTTTGTGGCATGACTTAGTGGTTGAAACGCATGATAGTGACAGTCCACCACCATTCTTCATCAAAAAGTCAGCGGAAAGGTCTAGTTTTACTTGGAGTTAACGTCACTTCTTGTCTCTGCGAATACTGTATTGGGATAGGCTAAAAAATCTGAATTAAATTTGTGGGCAAATGGAGCCTTTCATTTGCATTTTTGCGCAGTCAAATTTTTCATGAAATATCGATCGTTGAGTATAAATGAGGTGTCAAACTCTACGCTTTGATGTAAATTATGTTGCAGTGACAGTGAACACCGATCGGCAACGGTTATTGAACTTGATTTGTAAAAAATAACGGTTACTGAGGATTGCGGGTCGCAAGAGCTCTAAAACTGTGGCCGTTTGGTGGTACTAACTGCCACATGCTACACATCAAAATGAAGAGGAGCATTTCTTCTGCTTTATGACATCTCATTGATATTTTATGGGAAATTTTGACTTCAAAAAAAGTACGGAAAATGCGGGGGTCCATTTGCCCTTAATTGGGTGCGGATGGGGCACTAATTTGTATGATAAGAAGGATGATGGTGACGCATGAATACTGGTGTTATTTTTTTTAACTAATTTTAATTTTATTTTGAGGATTGTTTGGACCCCGTTTTTTTTCACCCTATTCATGATTGACTCAGATGTGTGTCCAAACGGTCTGTATCCGGTTTTGCAGGTTGAGGCAGGGATCAGGTAGCTGGAGGGGTGTGGGTAGTGGGGAGGAGAGGGTCCGGCGGCTGCCGTTCCACCGGCGACCCTGTCGTCGGCCGGCGCGCAAGAGGAGGTTCGTACCACGTGACATGTCCAGCCTGGGGCGAGCCGGCAGCCCAGAGAGGGAAATCAGATGTATTGTATATTGATTGATAGACTTACATACGCCCTATGAATTAGCCGCCATCTTGATTTACCAATGGAAACCTCTCACTTCATTAAACCAGGCTAGCTGAACTGCCATCCACATGTGCATGCAGTGAAGCGACTACGGGTCGTTTCCTAGTCTAAGCGGGTGATTCTCGCCATAAACCCAATGCAGTCAAAATCAAGCTATCTGTTGGTAGCCCTGCCTCTTGAATTGTTTATTTGATTTTCATTTGCCTTATTTGTTTATGTTGGAACCCTCAACCTGGAAACGTTTCCTTTGGCTTATTGTAACCCGATTCGCCTCCTATTTTAACCTGATTTTTCATATTGGGCCCCTCAGGTTACACCTTTCCTAAACTCAGGTAGCTGTGTCAGCATCAATCAATGTAAGATGTCAATCTGGCTTTCCCCGGCTGTCGCCTTATATTATTTCAACGAGTTGTAATGCAGTAAATAGTCGCTGTTTCGCCAGAGTAGCTGATCGGTGCTGTCTATTTCACTACATGTCGTTGGTGTCTCCCATATTGTAGACGCAAGTTAAAGAAAGTTTCTCCTTGAATTGGGACTTGGTTTTTCAACACTGTAGTAAGGCGCTTATTCGACTGGCGTCAATAGTCAAAATATTTCTGATATTGACGTGGTAGCAGGCATTTTTACACTGTCTTTAATGTCTGCTACCACGTCAAACACGTCAATAGTGAACTATTGACGTCGGAGGAATAAGCGCCTAAATAGTAAAAATGTACTATTATGCAGCACTGTAAAACCAAGTCCAAATTCAGAGTAAAACTTTCTTACCTGCGTCGGCAGTACGTGTTGTGTGCTATCGGGGGTGCTTTGCATATTACATCGCGACTTTGTTTATGTTCCCTCAAATGCACTGGTGAAATGCTACAATATAAGAAGATTACGGTGTGGTTAATTGCTTTGGTGAACTCAACTTACGGTCCTTCATTATGAATGTACTGTAAATTGAGTTTGCTGCGGTGGGGCTTTATTACACGCTGTGTGATCTTCTTGTAATATGGCTTAGCTGCGTTCCAAGGGTGGCTATGAGTGTATGTATCACTGCTTCGTATGCGGAATCTGCTTTGACTACAGCCTGCGCCTAATGCTATCAGGGATTCAGAATATGCAAAAAAAAAAAACTACGCTTCCTGTAATACTATGTGTTATCTTAATGCTAGAGCTAAATTATGAATAGAGTTGATTTGTTGAAAGAATATTTTTTAAAAATTCCGCAGAGGTGGGTTGGCTTGAGGTATGACCTTCTCGTCAGTCAGGTGGTGCAATGTGTATGTTACATGTTGGCATATCGGTGGCGGGTCGTTTGCCATAAGAAGACCTAGACTAGTGGCCTAGACAAACAGGAGAAATGAAGTTCTTAGAGTCTAAATAATCATAGCAGTTTTGCATGCATAATAATATTATGTATTGTGACTGATTGTAAATTGCATGGAGTAATGGTGTGTAGGGCAACCCCACTGCAGCCCCACTATGCCGTTTACAGGCAGGGAGAACCTGAAAGTGGCTGAATACTGGACCTCATTGCCGGGCCTTCGGCAAGCCAAAATGCTCCTGGGAAGCCACCAGCGCAAAAGAGCCCAAGTATGCATTAATATGAACAGGAGACATCTGCGTGTGATCACAGGATTCCTCTCTGGGCATTGCAACTTGAATGGACATCTGACCAACATAGGTGTCAGAGAGTCTAGAGCATGCAGATTCTGTAACGAAGGAGCGGAGGACCCCGAGCATATCCTCCTTCACTGCGATGCAATCGCACGTAGAAGAGCAGCATGCTTGGGAAACTTGCAATTACATGTAAAAGACCTACCACTTCTAAATCCCCTCAAGGTCCTGGCTCTCCTGAGGGAAATAGGCCTCGAGGAACTGATGTAGATATGTAGATTCTTTGTTGTAGGGGGCACAATAGGCCCAATAGGCTTAAGTGCACACAGGTAACACCTGTACCCCAATTTAAAAAAAAAAAAAAAAAAAAAAAAAAAAAAAATGCCGTTTACAGATAATTTTACGAAGGAAAGTGCTATTCAAAATTGTTCTGTTTATTAACCCCAAGAATAAGTTAACACTAAACGGCGTAGTAAGCTTACAGTGGGACTTAAGAGTGTGATTATCAATCGGAATCATCTCAGCTCGACCAAATTGACATGTATGCTACAGGGTTTTGCCATAATTTGCGTATTACTTCATGGTATGGCTTTTTTTTTTTTTTTTCTAGGTTTCATTCTGAGGTTGTGTGTATGTCTGATTGCTTAATGTAATGTAGTATTTTGTAATTAGAAATGCTTGTTGTTGTGTGTGATGTAATGTTGATAAACGCATGTTTAACGCTTTCATAATATGAAGGTATGCAATATATACAGTATAATATAATTATAGGCAATACATTAGACGAGCGATATCTGCAATTGGTGTTAAACTCACTATTGCAATACGTTGATAACTCAGCGATCCCTTTATAAGGGAGAATATGGTGAAGGGGAATGATAAATTTTGAGTTTGTCATCATTTTATTAGATTATCATTATATCAGATTATACAGATTATCATCAACCCGGTTTAAAGTCGAAACAAATTATGACTGAAGTAAAACTGAAAGATTCGGGAAAAACTGTCTGTGGCTTCCTTGAGAGGCGATGGAGGGGTAAAATATTGATTCTTTGCTATTCCACCTAAAGGTCCGTTTAAGAGTTACCCGTTTCAGTGGAATAACCACTAAATGAACTGGGTTTGGTCCGGAGTTTTTTTTTTCAGTCAACAATAGTATTGAAAGTCCTAATTTCATTTTGGCAAAATATTTGTGCCGAAAGTGATGTGTAAAGAGGCAGGCACTCGTCGTGGGCTCTTTACGGTGTGAATTTTGGTGAAGAAAGAGAATCCTTACTAGTTTTCATTTCTTCCCTTATCTAATTACCCGATTTACTACCAGGTGGTAGCGTGCTTGTACGTCTCTACACGCCATGCGATCGGAGACGTGTCGTTACTCGACACAAGTACCTATTAGGTAACTTAGTGAGGCGACTGAAGAGGTCAATCGGATACATTCATTGAATTGTTTGTATGGGATTAACCTTTGATTTAAAATAAAAATAAAAAAATAATAAATAAAAAATACCCAGGCGAATCAGAAAATCTAGGGTGCGTCTGAATTCAACAAAAAACCATTCTGGTGTAGGTCTTTACCTGGCAGTGCCCATACTAATTTCTGTTTGTTGTGACCGTTTTGCTGCAGATCCGCGGTGCCAGCTCCAGCCAGCGTGCCGTCGTACCCCCGCGCCCAGTCCATGACGCCGAATCCGGGTGGCACGGCGACAAGCTCCGAGCTACCGGTACCGTCGGTCGGGTCGCCGGCTTCGGCGGCGCCCAGCCCGCTGCCCAATCCACACTCACAGCCAGCGAGTTTGCCGACCGCGGACCCGACAATGCCCACGTTAAGTCCGCACCCGCCTGCGACGCAGCCCGCTACGCCAGCCGATAAGAACACGCCTGCCCCTACCCCCGAGGTATGTTACATACGTCTTAGTGAGATTCTCATAGAATGCTCCCTACCTCCTTGCGTACAGCTAATATCTGTAGTACTGAAGAAGGTACATAATGTATGCACTACGGGAAAGAAGAAGATACACCGCCACATCTATTCTTCAGATGTGGAGACGTCTGGAATACTTTGGGACACATGTCATGGAAGACGAAGCCAGCGTCGACTGACAATGGCTGACAATGCCTGTTGGACAAGGAAGCAGCGTCACATCTGCTGCTCTTGAACTTGAATGTTTTGACCAAGCCATTCTTGAGGAATGGGAAGCTGAAGGGGGGGTTGGCTTGGGGGATGAGGGTGACCGGCGTCTTCTTGGGGAAGGAATGCGGGGTGCTCGATGGGTCTCAATGGATCTTCGTTTTTGGTTCTGCAAGGAACAAGGATCATCAACGTCGACTTACGCCCATTTAGCTTGTCTGGTATAAACTGTGATATGAGATGTAGCTGTGAAGTAATCAGGGTGTTCGATGAGCCCTCAATCTATCCCTTATGGGACGCCTTGAAACATTTAGCCCCTGAAGGCTAATCTACCAGCTAACCTCAGTAGAAGTAAGTTACTTCTGGGTACCATATCAAGTATGGCTAATTATGTCACGTTTCATTTGCAGGTGCCCAATCCAAAGTCGGTCTCATCGGCGAACCCAGCATTTAGCCCTTACCCGTCGGCGAGCAGCGTGGACCACAAGCCGACGGACCTGGTAGCGAGTGTGGGAACTGGTGGGGCCGCGTCTGGCGCCACGACGTATCCCCTGCTCAAGAGGCCGATCCTCGTGTCGCGAGACTACGAGGCGGCGCTTAACGACGAGGAACACCAGCCCTCCGAGCTACTCTATGACTACTCCTCCCTCGATGCCTGGTACGTTCCGAATGAGGGGTTCTTGGTAAATGAGCAGTATTAAGAAGAACCTTTCCACATTTTGACATTTTGGAAACTATGACGAAAGGAGAACATATTTGGAGACATTAATTAATTCCTCGTCCCATGGTCCACATCATCAGTTGAATCGTTCTTTAAAGACCTCTTTTGATGATACGCATTTTCATTATCAACAATGATCATGTCCAGTTGTTTGTGTGTGATATGTGAGCCTCCTCCACTCCCTCCTGTCTGTCCCGTTCTTATTATTCAACGCTCTCTTTGGTACCAGTATCTCTTTGTAAGATAGAAGCTGGTAACTTACACTAGAATTTACTGAGCTTTATCGAATTTTCTAAATAAACGTTGACCAAATCTATTGTGGCCTATCAAATTTATATCTAAGAGGACTCCAAAGCACGATTTTGCCAATATAGAATAAAAGTTAGTGTAATTAATTGTGTTATATTGTCTCTTTCGTCATGTTTTTCAAAATATTTATTCGACTCTCCTTGATTTTTTTTTTTTTTTTTTTTTTTTTTAACCTTCTAGACTCCTTCCTACCCTTCCGTTTCAGTCCCACCCTTCTCAGATCTTGTGTTTGTGACAAACGCAGGCTATCAGAGCTCAGCCGCGAAAGAAATGGTGACTGAGGTTATGGGCTTGCCAAAGTAAATGCCATTAAACCGGGTTTGCTAGTTTGAAGTTAATAACTGGTTAAATATCTTTAGGGGTGGTACAATGGAATGCGATAATAGTAATTGCTGCTAGTAGCCATTAAATAGGTTAATAGCTGTGCTTATAGCTTATAATGTTAATACAGATCATCACTACGCCTGAAGCAAAAAGGGACACATTGTAGAAGCTACCATGGAAGTAAGATTCAATTGCTCCAGCAGAGCCTGAGAAACTGTTTTGAAAAATACATTGGAGTCAAGCCCCCATTACCATATCCCCTGGTTCACATCGAACTCTTACTTATTCTAAATCGTACCAATGTCTGAAGTTGTATCTTATTCAAGTATTTTTGTTATTTTGTTATTTATAAGCCTCTACTAGCGATGATTGGCGATCTTCTTGGCAATTTTGACTGTTGCTTTGGCGTGGTTTCCACCGACCTCCATTGCAGAATGCACATACGTTGCCGTGGTAGCAGACATTCAAGACCGAGGCGGGGTTTCCGATCCCATGACGCCATTTTTTTAATTTTAGTTTGTTTGTGATTTTACTCTATGATCATTGATCAATTTTAACTATGGCATAGAGTAAAACAAAAATTCCCGTCAATGTCATTTGCATTCTGCAATGAGAGGTCGGTGGAAACCGTGCTTTTGGCAAACCACTGTCATGTTCATGTTCTGCCGGGACCCCTCAATCCTTCTGTCTTCCCTTGGATTATAACATGCAGATGTTTGTCAGTATTCATTTCTTAACCGTCAGAAGCAACTGCGCTTCTGTATCCATGCGCCTGCTCCTGCATTTAGAACACGATCTCTCCAAGATATGCGCAGCATTCGTCTGTATATCCACATTTCTGATTCTGTTCTCTATAGCTTGGGTCAATGTCCATCCCTCCATACCATATAGAACGGTTAGAATTAAAAACATGTTAACTTACCGAATTTTTAGGTTGAACCACCCGGTGAAGAAGATGAAAACGGAAGGTAAGGAGCGGAAGAAGGTGAGTGGAGACCTGTACGCGAGCCATCAACCGAACAGGGCACCTACGCCACCACCCCTGCAGGCCAAGGGTCCAGGCCGGCCGGACGACGCGCTGGACGGAGGGACCGAGTCGGGTCCCGTGTCCGTCAAGCGGTCCGACCCCTATGAATTTGACGACGATATCAACAATATGAGTGTGAGTAGTAGCTGCTTTATCTTTGTTATTTTCTGGTACAGGCGTAGTTCGGCTGGTAGAGGACTGGGCGAAGAACCGGAATGTCGAAATTTGAAGACGAAAGAGGAAAAAATGTTCTGGTTTAGGTTTGAATTTTATGGAGGAGATACGGGAAATTCGAGCGCGCCAAAAATATTTTTTGACTTCTGGTACGAGTTTATCAATGGCTGGTCATTGTAGTCTCCTTCCAGCTATCTTCCCCAGCAATGGTTCTTCCCCACCAACCTATCATGTCTTCATTTTTGTTCCAATATCGTCTTGTCCTCTGTCGGTATGTTCTGGTGAACCTTTCTGAGCTTCATGTATGTTATCGGCATGTCTGTTGTTTGTGTCATGATTTGGCATCTATTTTGCAGGAAGAGGACAGAAATAAGATGGACGCCAACGGACCTGCGAAAGTGAACCCAGGTAACCTGTTCACGGCAGAAGGTCTAATGCCTTCCTACAGCGACCTTGACCAAATATTCTCGGATGACACGTCCAGTGATGAACCTGTTACTGTGCCGACGCCGCCTAATTCTAATAAACCTGACGATG
Source organism: Psococerastis gibbosa (assembly GCA_963971405.1). Classification (NCBI taxonomy): domain Eukaryota; kingdom Metazoa; phylum Arthropoda; class Insecta; order Psocodea; family Psocidae; genus Psococerastis; species Psococerastis gibbosa. Next base: position 4,832,271 of record OZ020491.1, on the reverse strand, counting down.
GTGGTGAGTACCTTAAGTATTAAAATTTGATTTCGTGGAGTTATTTTTAAAAAAGCTAACCGAAAAATTTTGCTCCATGATTCTGATTATTGGATGTTGCAAACCTGAACTTCCTAGATTTAAAAGTAGGAAAAAAAAACCGATCGGGCGCACCCCGGGCAACGTTAAGTGGAAACATCTAGCGGCTAATCCTTTCACCACCGAGACGAGACCTTCCTCTTCTTTTGTGAATGCACCGACGATGGCGTCGGTTTGGCTGAGACCAGAAACAAGGAGTCTCTACCTCGGACACGAAAAAGTAAGTAAGTAAGTAGGAAAAAGCCTTAAAAATAACCGATTTCGCCCAATGAGATGTCGTTCATCATCACAGCCATAGAAATGAACTGATGAAAAGAGTTCGGGGTGGAAGAAACAATTTTTTTTGTTTTTTTACTTGGTTGAGACTCGTAAAGCGAATGGATAACTGCAGGTGTGTGAAAAAATAGCTGGGGGAAAATGAAAGGAATACCAAGGAAGAGATGGAAAAACCAGATTAACGACGATCGCAGAAGAGTGTGTCTGGTGCCAGAGGAAGTGTTGAATGATAAGATGTGGAGGGAGTAGAGGAGGCTCACGTATCACACCTGGGCCACTGGAGATAGCTATTGATGATGATTTCACAAGGGTGACTGGAAGCATGGCCAAATCAATTCATTAACTCGTATTAGAATATTTGCTGAGGTTCAATTTTTGACTTAATCTGTTTTGTTTCAGCGGGAGGAACGCCTTTGCTGGTGAAGCCTCCCCGAGGCTCGGGCGGGGCGCCTCACGTGGGCATCCTGCGCCCCGAGGAACTCGTCAAAATGTTCCCAACGCCGCCCTCGATGGAGCCCAACCCCATCGCCTCGCCATCGGGCCACCTGAGCGACGGACCTACCGGCGAGTCGACCGATGGCCCGGTACTGTCCCGGTTTAAGCAAGAGATCTATCCAAGCATGGGCAGCCCACCCGAGGAGCAGATTGAGGTGAGGGAAAGAGTTCTTTATGATTATTATTGAAGCGTAACTTATGGCGGGCTCTTGAATGCAGGACTGTTGATTTTGCACAGACGCAAGAGCAGGTTAGAGGGAATGAAGTCAAAATTAAGTTAAATAAATAATATATTTCACTTAAATTATGCAATCAAGTAATCGACAAGAAACTATAAAGTAAAATCGTTTGCCTGCTAAACTGAAAAAGGGAATATTCTCCCTCAAATTAGAACATAACAATATTAGTAGTTGTATTGAAGAAAAAGAGGCAGTGAAGCTTATTGCATAAACTATCTATCTATCTATTGGCTTTTTAAGAAACATATAGAAAGAAAGGAAATTGTCTTTATTTTTAAAGTGGGCGAATTTTGGGCCTTTCTCTTACAATTAACCCATATACTGTATATAAAATATATATTGTTGTTGTTTTTTTCTTATAAATCCAATAAATATCTCATGAAATACTAGTATAAATCATAGAGCTGTCAAAAATATCAGGACCTCTTTCTAACCTCATTAGAACATATCCGAAATAGGGTATCAAGAAAAAACTGAATCCGGTGATGCCATGAACCCATGAGCTAATGATGCAAATTTTCTGCTTCTTTAGGACTGGTCGTTCGTGTTCCGCCCGCCGATCATGTACCGCATGGTTGGCTCGTCCAAATACGCGCCCCTAAACAACCTGCCCAGCCAATCACAGCCCGCCATCTCGCTGCCTGCCAACTGCGTGTATAAACCGTCGTGGCTGCAGACACCGCAGGAAAAGCCCGCGCAAACGCGGCGCCCGCCACCACCCAGTCCGGCGAGCCCCGCGGTCGTGATCCCGGACCTGCCCTCTCCTGCCACGTCGACGTCGTCGTACCTGAACCGGAACCTGACGTCGATCGAGCCTGCTGCCACGCCTGTGACGGCGCGTGCGCCTGAGGCGAGCTCGCTGATTGTCAATGTACTTCTCGCGGACACTGCTCTAAATATATTCCGGGACCATAATTTTGATAGTTGTACGTTGTGTGTGTGTAGTTTCGGGAATAAGTGTGTTGGAAATATTCGAGGCGCTGATGCTGGGTAAGTGTACTTTTAAACAAATAGATATTTTTACTGGCTTTATTTGAAAAAAAAAAAAAAAAAAAAAAAACTGCCATGCTGGTGGCGTTGGCCCTTAGATGACGAGCCCTTAAGCTCTCACTAACACTCAACTAGTGAGACAAGCGATAAACTGACATACATACAGTATATCTCACAGACTTTCAGTAGCAGATCGCAGTAGCCTACCATACCCTCAAAATACCTGTAATACCCGCTTGCTTATATCTTATAAGTTTTGGTTGGGAATACTGCATTTTATAATGACAGGAAAAATAGATGGACTGAGGTATCCCGGCAAAAGAGCACGATTTCCCATTTCAGAGGAGCAGTCTCCTAGGTCCAAATAGTCATGATGATAGCCAATTCTCGATAGGCATTAAAAGAAGAAATGTCGTCTACCAATACATCACAGTGCCGGGCAGTATTCCTTACCGAGGCTTTCTAGCGATGATGGAAACCTCCCTAGTATGAGACATGAGGTGTGATCTGAGGCTGGACCTAAAGGAAACAACCCCTGTGGCATGTCCAAACACTTTCCCAAAGTGAACAATCCTTAGAGTCCAACTCATGAGTACTAATTCTGCTATGAAGATTGTGTTGCTGACAGTTGCATACTGTATAGTTTTTCTTAATACTAATTGTATCCATTTCCAGGTACTACCTCCAAGCAACTCCTACCGAGCCCTTTCCATCAGCACCGCCCCCCTATAACAACATGCTCTCGGGCTCCGAGTCCCCGCCCATGCACCCCGCACATGCGCACCACGACGAAGAGGGCATCCGCTGCAACTGCGGCTTCAGCGCCGTAGTCAACCGCAGGCTGTCACACCGCACGGGGCTCTTCTACGAGGACGAGCTGGAGATAACGGGCGTAGCGGAGGATGGAGGGGGCGCGCGGGGCGCCGACCCGGTGCCCCACGCGGTGCTCGAACTACTGCGAGAGCAGCTGGTGGTGGTACAAAGCGCAAGCAACTCAGTGCACCGCGCGGCCCGACCGAGAACGGTCGTGCCAACGGCGTACGGCTCGGTGAACTTGCTGGAGTTGTCGGATTGTAATGATGTGACGGCGCTGGCGTTGGAACAGGGCCGGCTTGCTATGGAGGCGACCGTGTGCAAGGTGGAGGAGTCTCATACGAGGCACAAGGTTAGTACTTTGCCGAATGATTTAGACGGCTGGCATATTTCTTCTTCTTTAAGTGCCTCTAGTAAATATTTGCGATGATCATGGCAATTTTGACCTTGGAGACGACTGCTCTGAAATGGCGTTTTCAGACTAGGATATTCTTCTTCTGTCGGGAGCCCTCAGTCCTTCTCTCTTCCCTTAAATATTATAACATGCAGAAAGCGATATTTTTCGTTCCTCATCGAATTGCCGAACATGTCAGTGTCCTTTTCTTAGCAGTCAGCAGCAACTCTGCTTCTGTAGCCATTTACCTGAGAACCTTGGCATTTCGGATACGATCTCTCCAAGATATGCGCAGAATTGGTCTATATAATGTATCCACATGTCTGATTCTGTTCTCAAATCTTCTGAAGTTGACTCTAGTTCTCCAACTATATACCAATTTGCTGCAAGGACAAATATCTCAGCTAGTCACCAGAAAGCAAACGGTCCGTGTGTATCGGGACTTGGTATTCTAATACAAGAAGTGAAATTTTTAAAGAAACTGTTTTTTGTTTGTTGCAGTCCGCATCAGTGCATCGCTGGCCATTCCTACGGGCGCGCGGGCCCCAATGCAACCAGGACATTGTGCGCGTGATGAAGCTGCTGCAGCCCATACTGCAGGAGGCGGTGCAGAAGAAGTGCACGACGCGGCTGTGGGAGGCGCCGTACACGGTGGCCGGCCCGCTCACCTGGCGCCAATTCCACCGGCTGGCTGGTCGAGGAACCGATGACCGGTGCGAGCCGCAGCCCGTTCCGGCTATCGTCGTCGGCTACGAGCGGGACTGGGTGTCGTTGGCGCCGTACGCGCTCCAGTACTGGGACAAACTGTTGCTCGAGCCGTATTCGTTCACGCGGGACGTTGCGTATATCGTTGTCGCGCCTGAGAATGAATTTGTGTTGTGTAGTGTTCGGACGTTTTTTAAAGAACTTAGTTCCACTTATGAGGTATGTATGGTGTCTGTTTCTCTCCAATAAATAGGCGCTTATGTTGTCAGCGTCCAGACTCTCGGCTCAGAGTAATGAAGCAGTAGAATCCGGGCTGATGGACCGCGGTTGATCTGAAAGAGGATTTCCAAGCGTTTTGTCAACATCTGCAGTCAACATCTTTTGTCGCACTACGTTGACTTGTAAAATTTTGCGTCAGAGTCTATGTAGAAATACTGCCACATGCCGTTGCTACGTCACAGTTACAGCTGAATTTCCTGAATGAGAATTTATAAAAATAATAATTTAAAAAATATAGTTTATGAAATTGGAGCAAATGCCTCGAAGAGTAGAAGATGGATCTGTACTTATGGAATGGGAGCTAAATAGGTACTTCTTTTTATGGATGAATTAATTTAAAAAAATGAATTCTGAAGGCTGTGTTACAATTCTTTTCTCATCATCATCATCATGGGAAAATATTATGTATACGTTTGCAACATAGGACCGCAGAGGCTGGTGATATAGTTTAATTATTTATTTAATTATTGTGCAGGTTTGTAGACTCGGCCGTCACGCGCCAATTACCAAAGTTCTTCGGGACGGCGTGTTGCGGGTCGGGCGAGGCACGGCTGCGAAGCTCGGGAAGGAGCCAGTGGAAGAGTGGTTCTCGCAGCTGGGCGACGCAGGGCAGACTGCGCTCCTCAAGCTCTACGCTCAGGCGTGTAAACATCATTTAGCGCCCCACCTCTCGCAGGTCAATCTCGACCGCACACTCCTGGACCCACCGGAAGGCGCCTCTATCAAGATGGAGCGCCCCGCACCGTCGCCTATGCAAGCCCCCGCCAGTGTTGGAAGTTCGGATGGCGTCAGTGATAGGGCTCCAACTACGCCAAAGCCTGAGATCGGTAAGTTGTTGTTTGTTAGTAGTAATTAGAGGTAGTCATCGAATAATCAGGGCGGAGCCCGTTGTCAGGGGATGTGGGCAACGTTTCGGGAGTGGGTGCTACTCCCATTATCAGGCTTTGTCCTGAGAAAGACTGATGGTTTCTGGACAATTGACTCGTCACCCCTGCCTCTAATGACTACTAACACAACTGGCAATGTTAATTGAACTAACCCTTTGTTAAATATCACTTGCAAGGATAACTAAAGTTAATAATGACTGTTCTATTACTGAGCTAAACTAGCGGAGTTAGGGCAATAAAGCCCTCTCCTACACTCAATTAGGAATGCCGGCAAAATTAGAGCCAGAAGATGTAGCTAGTGTGAGACTCAAGCCAATAATCTTTCGGGTGAAAGTCAGAGTCCGTACCACTACTCTATGTGTCCTGACTTTAGGATGAGCACAACGGTTATATAACATACATACAGTATATCCTGATATGCGTTTCTAAACGTGTAACACTGCTTAATTCCTGTCTTTCTCGGTGCAGGTGACTCGGAAGGCATTCTGCCCGGGGTGGCAGCCTCTATCTCGGACCTCTCGCACGACGACGATGACAGTGACCCGCCGGCGATCGTCATCTACCTGGTGGACCCATTTACGATGGGCCGCGACGACCCGCAGCAGCAGCGGCTGGCCTGTCTGGCACTCCTGCGTTGCTTCGCCGCTGTCCAGACGGCCGTGCCAGACCACGTGCGCGCCAACCTCGTCGTGCAAATCGTCTCGCTCGAGAGTATCCAGGAGCTGGGGCGCATGCGCGAGGCGCGTCGGCATAATGATCATATGCGCGCGCTTGCTCTCTCCGTGTTCTCACAGTGTCGGCGACAGCTTGTACATTCTTCTAGTATTAAGAGCCTAACTGGGTTTGGCACGGCTGCTAGCACGGAGTTGTTTTTGAAGAGCAAAGATGTAAGTTTTTTTATGGTAGTTCTTAGGGTGGTACAGCCTACGTTGACTTTTCATTTGTGTTGAAGGATCCTTCAAGCGCGCCTTAAATTTGATTTCTGTTGGGAAAGTGCAGAGGAATTTAAAGTTAAAGTTATGTGTTGAGAGCAAAACGAATATACACTCTCACTTCTCGTTTTTTTGTGTAGGAAATATCCATTGTACAGCTATCAAAATTTTTGCCGTTTTTGGACAAATCAATAATTGGTGTTATAGACGGGCACATACTCCATCATATATAAAAATGTATCCAGGAGCATTTCTGCTAAAGGATGTGATACTTATGACAGTCCTACGATCGTTATTTGTTTTTATACGATCGTCAGCAGGTTCAACTCACCAGGCCGGACGTAGGTCAAGCCATCCAGAGGCGTACCGCTGTCATCGGCGTATCGGGTTTTCTAAGTCCAAAAGCGTGCCATTAGAGCTCTGATTGGGACATGGGATCAACGAGTGTCTTGTCGACCCTTATTCGAGAAACTCGATATCCTCCCTCTGGCATCAGTGTTTATACTCGAGACCCTGACGTATACTCGTAGGCACTTGCACAAATATGCTTTTAATGCAGAAACTCACCACCATCAGACACGGAGTGGGGGTGACTTACACCAGGAGCAATACCATACAGCCGCCATGGGAAATTCACCCCACCTCTTAGGTGCGAGGTTGTATAACCACCTACCCAGCCTCATAAGGCTTCCAACTTAAACACCATCCCAATTTAGGAAGGGCGTGATTAGGCTTCTTGGTGTGAACCGCCCTTACTCCGTGCCTGAATTTTTTGACCACTACTTATATTATATTTTAACTACAACGGTTGAGTTTATATCTTATGTATTATATGTTTCTGTGTTTCTGTTGGACGTAATAGAGTTGTAACGACGCCAAGAATACCATTGTATTTTTTAAATGGCCAATACATGACTTGCAATTCATGCCAATATATGAATTTTTCATTTTTATTTATTCTACTACAAATTCAAGTTATTATTACTATTATTTCACATTATAAACCTGCTTTCCATTCTATTTGCAGGAGAAAAATAGAGCACCATACAAGTTGTACAGTCCTCCATACGTGCTAGCACCGCACAAGGAGCGGATCGAGTCACCCGAGAGCTTCGGCAAGCCGGCGCCGATGCAGGGAGGTGTGTTATATGTCAGCTACTGCCTCTCCGCCGACCAGAGGTTTCTCCTGACCGTCATTACCGACGAGACGGGCGCCATCTTTGAGTCGACGTTCATCAACATTGAGATTCCGAACCGGAGTAGGCGGAAAAAGGCGTCGGCGCGACGAATCGGCCTGCAGAAGCTCATGGACTTTATCCTGGGCGTGATCTCGCAAAGTGTTCAGCCCTGGCGGCTTGTTGTCGGCCGTATCGGTAGGATAGGGCATGGCGAACTCAAAGGTACGTTGGTGTTTTTCAAAATTAAGGGCTTTCTTGTGAAAATCCCAAGCAGCTATTGATGTGCACGGTGCTATTTCGAGATAACCTCGTCAATATATCATATATAATCAGCCCGCGTGTGGCTCGTTTCTCTATCCTCTTTCTGCTCCCTTCTTGCTCGCTTGGCTTCTTCTGCTACTTCATTCGATTGCCATCCAAAATCCTGGCTTATTTTTTACACAAGACCATACCTTCACATCGCGTGAATTATGACTTAAACCCCCAGTTGACCGGATGTGACACATTTTTATATCCTTTCAGTCTCAGTCTCTCCCTGTTTGTTCCCTTCATCTTAGGCTCTCTGGACGTTTTTCCCAAACGTTCTAGGTGCGTTTTACCTAGGTTAAAACGCACAATTTTAACGCAGTGAAGAGGCACAATATACGATGCGTTTTTCCCGACGGTAAATCGTTCGTCCGCCATTTTTGTTTATTGTTATTTTTGATTAAAAATACAATGCGAAAATAGTTTTTTAACATGCTTAGACCAAAAGGAAGAAGAAAAACTAATTTGCTGCAATGCTCCTAATTCTACAGATGAAGCTCGAAGAAGAGCAACGACAGGGTGTACCATGGGTTAAATCACGATTTTTACTAAATCGGTACGATTACGCCCATGTTAGACTTATTAAGAAGCTACAGTTAATGTAATTTTTCATATTTTTTTTTTAATTGGAATGCCAGAGGCACGGAAATGACTCAAACGCATCGAAAAGTTCAGAAAAAATATCTTGTTGTAGTTGCTTCGCCGTTTTGTTTCTTTTCATAGTAAACAAATCGTGCAAGCAGACATTTTTAGTAGGAAAATAGACATGGATTTTGTGGTTGTCATGTTACCCGCCTAACCGCCGAGAAAACGCATGCCCCAAGGAATCGGTTCATTTGGAATTCCAAATAGTGCGTCCAAGCGTTTTACCGGTGCGTTTTCTCACTGGGTGCCGTGTATATGCACGTTAAAACGCAACGTTTTTCCTAAACGCTTAGGAAAAACGCATCCCGAGTCCCTTAGCTTGGTTTATCCGCCTTTTTGGCTTTTGCTCTCTCGTCCCTCCTCCGCTTTCCATCCAAAACCTTGCTGCTCTCTCTTGGTTTTATTGCTTTCCAATTTATACGTAGTATAAGGAAAGATTTGTGATGGTCGAAATTTTCGATTCCGAGATTTCAACGGGTTTACACGTTTTGAGGTACCAGGAACCCAAAAAAGTGGCTTTTACGAAATGTCTGTCTGTGGCTCTGTCTGTTTGTCTGTCTGTCTGTTCATCGATTTTCGGGCAAACTACTCGGTCGATTTTGATGAAATTTGGCATGTCGGTTTACAAAAATCATACCTCGGGACCATTTTTTTTATTTTGGGCTAACTCAATTTGGGGGGATTTTATTTTCAAAAAACGTCTAAAAAAATTATTTCTCCAAAAATTCACATAAATTGTAGCCGTTATTAATGTTGACAAAATGCGGGGGTCGCTTGCCCCTTGATGGTTTGTTTCTGGGGGTGAAAAAAATAAAAAGAACTAAATTTTAAAGAAAAATGACTAAAAAATAATTTTTCTGCGAAACCTTTCTATCCATGATTTCTACCTTCAGGCATCTTTTAGGTGTTAAATTGAGTAACGAAACCGGACAGGTTGCTTTCCCAAAAACCTATTTGGTTTTGTGCAAAAAAATTTTTTTTATAAATGATAGAAAATTCACGCTCAAATGCATTGCGTGCCCTGCCATTATTGCGGTGTGGTAATGTGTTGGTCTGACCTATCTGGAATTTACCTCACCTCCAGTGTCGTCAGGTGGACAACCCCCTCCCCCGAGGTATCGGAAATTTAACCATAGGAAAATTATTTACCATGTAATTACTCATTTTCTCTATCTACTAATTTTGATCAATTGGAAAGCATGAGTAAACTCGGACCGGTTCTTCTTATCTCATGACCATACCACCTGACTTATGAGTTGATTTTTGTATGCTTTCAGGTTGGAGTTGGCTGCTGAGCAGAAAGTCACTGGTGAAGGCGTCCAAACACCTGCGTGAGATCTGTAACCAATGCAGTTTGCTGCCGAGTACAGACGTACCGAGCATCGTCAGCGCGTGTCTCGTCTCGCTCGAGCCGGACGCCGTGTTGCGCGTAATGCCAGACCAGTTCACGCCAGACGAACGGTTCAGCCAGACGGCGGTCAATTGTCAGTTGTCGACGCCGCCGGACGTCACCTGTACACACATCCTCGTGTTCCCCACCTCGGCCCGCACTCAGGTAGGTGGACAGCAAACAACGAAGCAAGACATGCGACACCTACTTACTTTACTTTAGTGACACTCACTGGTGACGCTCCTGCCATTAGCTGCACTTACTATCTTGGCCGCCTTTTCAATGCTAACGGTCTGAGGAAACATTGAACGCTTTCAACCTGGCTAGGAATCTCCTGCATTCGATCGTCCGCAGGCATTCTGCATCTGAGTTGCTGGACACAACCCTAGTAGCTATCTGCGAGTCAGCAGTATTTATAATCGTTTGTGATGTGTTGTACTTGCAGTCGTCACAGACGGCGTTCCACGAGCAGCACATCAATGGGCCGGACCTCGGGGACGACGACATCTTCGGCGCATTGGAAGACGCCGACGTGCAGGAGGGTATTGATGGCATGCAGATCGACGATATCTTTAGCACGTGGCCGGGTGGCGGGCAGAGTCCCAGCGCGAGCCCGCGGCGGAACGACTCGCTGAGTCAGCAGGGCAGTCCGGCCGACTGCGGCATGGAGGGCACCATGGACCAACAGAATCCTCTCTGCTCTGTACCTTCCAGGGTGAGTGCTTCTATTCTATAGGACTACTCCCTTTTCTTCCTTTGTTTGTCTGGTTTCATCCTGGCCGAGGCACCTGAGTTTTGTTTTGTCCAGTGCTCTGGGGAATAACAGCAGTCCGGCCAGGGTGACACCATCAACCAACAGAATCCTTTCTACTCTACCTTCCTCCCTCTCCTGATAGGTTGGAAACCGAAATTTGGTTGTGTAAAACTTCTTTACCCCTGTTAGTAAATGTATCTTCTTAAATAGTGATTTTAAGGCTTATTTAATATTAAACCCCTAGGTAAGTGGCCTTTCTGTATTTGTGCTAGGTCTGAGCAATGGCGGGGGTCCTCTTTATTGACTACTGCTCTATTTGGGATATTAATTTTAGAAACATGCCCGACAGCTGTATTCCCTGCCCCCGGCGAAGGTTACGTACGCATTAAGGTTGGGTTGGGCGGAATTTTGTTTCGGTTCATCTCGAGCTCACTTCCAACCAACGGTGAAATTAAACTTCATTTCATTAATCAGGAGTCTGATATTCCATCATCTGAAAGCCGCTGCACTGATAACGACTGACGTCTAGTTTTTATTTCAGAACGGTGGGCCGGGTGAGCCGAGTGAAGACGTGGGCACACTACTCCAGCAGCCGCTTGCTTTGGGCTACGTGGTCTCGACAGCGCCGACAGGACCCATGCCCGCCTGGTTCTGGGCGTCGTGTCCACACAAGGAGAATGTGTGTCCAGTGTTCCTGAAGCATGCGCTCCACATGCATAGTTGTAACGTGCAGCAAAACTCGGACGACCTCCTACAACAGCAGTCAGCAATGACGGCGCACCCCCTAGACTCACACATCACCACAGACGTCTTAAGGTACGGCCGCCATTTTGTTTTTATTTATTTAAAAGAAGTGTCAGACGACAGTTCAACTGAGTTAAACTCGGTAGGTTCCTTGGTGCCCACAGCGTACCTACAAAACAGGACATGTAGAGTAGTGGTACAGAAAGGAAGATTTTTTGTAATTAAAATAACTTATTGGAATGAACTCTGACAATCTTGAGTTTATTAGGTAGATCATCATTTTCATCATAAATAGTCAACTCCAGTCACCTGGGTGTGGCACGTGAGTCTCCTCCTGTCTGAATGCTAGAACCAGTCCCACTCTTCTGAGATCGTCCCCAATCTCAATTCTGAATCTCGCACCTGCTGATATCCATTCGCTTTACGTGTCCGGACTTCTGCAGTATCCTTCTCGCTATCTTCGCCACGAATGTTTTTTCCACCCTGAGGCTAGAACTCTCTTCTGAATGTTCAACACTTTCTCTGGTACCAGTCCCACATTTCTCAATCTGGTTTCTGTATCTCTTCCCGGGTCTTCTTCATCTTCCCTCTATGTTTCTCTCTCTAGTCATTACTAATAGTTTTTTTTTTACTACGGCCACTTGGCTAAGCCAATAGCAAGCCGAAATACAGCCCAAACTTAGTTACTCCTAAATCGTGAGTGCATCGTCCAACTCCCTTGCAAGGCATTGCAGGACCGATGAATAAATAAATAAGGACTTTTTATTGTTTCTATTACTAAGCCAACCTAGTGGAGTTAGGGCTATAACCCCTAATTCAAGGGCCAACGCCATCATGTCTCTTACTTCCGTGACCGAGTGCCCCAAACCTTGACTAATGGCAACTGTGAGTCTATCCCTCGCGGCTAGATCCATGCGTGGGCAGTCCCATAAAATGTGTTCCACCGTTTCCGGTTGGCAACACTGGTCGCAAGAGGCAGTCCACAATTGACATTCGCTGCAGGTGACACTTCGTCCTGATGTGTCCTGATATCAGGCTTGACGAGGCTGTCACCACGCTTCGTGACAGCTTTAGATCCTCTGGGGAGGATTGAGTGACAGTACCTAGACAAGTCTATACATGCGGTAGGCGAGGAATGTGTTCCTGACTCTAAAAATGAGTGCCAAATACCGAATCCTGATGATGTATTCGCTGAAAACCATTTTCTACAAACACACTCTCGTGATCTAGATGGTAGGTTTATAGTTGCTTTACCTATAAAAACGCCTACAGAAACACTAGCCTGCAACCGTGCACGTGTCATGGCCAGTTTTCACTCAATGGAAAAACGTATCTTAAAGTCGCCTAAAGACTACTCTACTTATCAGTCTGCCCTACAAGATTATCTGAATAAAAATCAAATATCGTTCAGTAACCAGTCTAATAATTTTCTGTTTTCGCAAATCGTTAAATACAATAGCGCTGGAAAAGCTAAATTAGTTTTCGATGGAACTCTAAAAGCTAACAAAGATAGCTCTAACTTTAATTCAGTACTGTATAGTGGTCCAAAGTTACAAAGAGACTTAAACTATATTATACTAGCTACCCGTGTATTTCCTGTATGTTTTTCAGCAGATATTGAGACCTTTTTCAGAAATATTAAAATTACACATGAAGACTCTGAAAAAATACACATATTAGCTCGACTAGAACTCGCTTGCGGTTCTCCGCGAGCGTCGCCTGAAGGGAAAATAACAGAGTGCAAATTAAATCACTTACCTTATGGTCTGAAGTGTAGTCCATTTATTGCCCTCAGATGTACTAAACAATTAGCGATCGAAAATAATCTTTCACATCCAAATGCTTCACAAGCTATATTACAGTATGCCTACTGTGATGACTTCTTTATTGGTTCAAAGTCTATTCAGTCAGCTATTTCGCTACGACACGAACTGTCAGAGCTACTTTCTTTAGGGGCCTTCCCTCTTGGTAAGTTTGTAAGCAATTGCCCAGAGGTGTTAGAAGGTCTGCCCTCTGAAAGACTGGGCAACCCAGTGCACTCCTTAGATTCTGACTCTGGTTATCTTAATACTAGTCAAGAAACAGCTGTATTAGGACTACAATGGCAAACAGTCTCAGATAATTTCTGTTTCAAAATTTATAATTTTTCTGGTGACGTCACTAGACGCACTTGCCTAAGCTATATAGCCAAGACATTTGACAGCTCGGGTTTACTTCAGCCAGTGGTCTTCTGGTTAAAAACATTTGTACAAAACTTATGGCACCATCACTCTGACTTAGGTTGGGACTGTACTCTACCTGAGCACCTTAAGTCAAAATGGCTGAACTTCACGTCTAAAATGCACCTACTGTCTAATATTCGAATTCCTCGATACATAACGTTTACCAATGCCACTCATTGGCTAGTATTATTCGCAGATGCCTCCATTCTGGGGTATTCTACCTGTGCTTATTTAGTTTCTCGTGATGAGATTACACAAAACTATCAAAGCAATATACTCTATGCCAAAAGTAAACTAAGTCCAAAACGTATAAATCGAACTATACCTCAACTAGAATTAGCATCCATTGAACTTGCTTGTAGAGTTCTGAAATGGTTTGTTAGTGGTCAACTACCGTACAATATACAGTCATATTTTATTATGTCCGATTCTACCATAGCATTAGCCTACCTGAAAATTCCCCCTCATAAACTGAAAACTTATGCAGGTAATCGCGTGTCCAATATTCTGGAGTTATGCCGGGATATTACTGTTTCATTTCTTCATTGCTCTTCATCAGAAAATAGTGCTGATGCGATAACACGTGGTCTAGACCCGGAAAGCCTAATAAACAATCAACTCTGGTTCAATGGGCCAACAATTTTGCGTTCTAGTCTATTTCCGGAGAATTTAAAAATAAACACCAATGTTTCTGATAATAGTGATTTATCAGAAATAAAGCGTGACATTCACGTACTAACGGCAACATGTAATACAGTACAACCGTTCTTCTGCTCAGTGATAGAACGATTTTCTTCCTTTTCAAAATTATGCCGCACTGTTGCGTATGTTTTACGTTTCATTGCTATCTGTCGCAAGCAGACTTCCCTCTATTCACCCAACGTAGGTGAAATTACGGCAGCAACTATTGTATTAGTAAAAGCACAGCAACAATATAGCTTTCGTGAAGACATATGCAAGTTGAAGAGAGGTCAAATTTCTAAACAGTTATTGACACTTACGCCTTTCTTAGACGCCGACGGTGTTATGAGGGTGGGGGGTCGCTTGCCTCTAACTTCTGATATTGCATTCAATGTTGCACATCCCATTACTCTACCTAAAAAATGTCATCTGTCTACGTTGATCTGCAGATACTACCATAACTTGTCTATACATTCAGGGCCTTCATTAAGCCTAGGCCTCAGCAGGCAGAAATTCTGGATTATTTCGGGACGTTCTTTAATGCGTTCTATAATTCATTCTTGCCTAACCTGTGCGAAATACAATCCTGTGTTTCCGTCTCCTATTCAAGGCACACTCCCCAGTTCTAGGGTCACCCCTTGCCATCCTTTTAGGGATGAAGTTGGAGTCGATGCGTTCGGTTGGTATCCTATGAAAGTGTCCATCCGGCGAAATTCTGCTACCACTAAAATATGGGCTTTGATCTTTGTGTGTATGGCCACTCGTTGCTGTCACATAGAGCCAATCACTAGCATGTCTACAAAAGATTATTTAGCCGCTCTGGATCGTTTTGTGGCACGTAGAGGGTTGCCTCGGAAGATTGTTTCTGATAACGGGGGTAACTTTGTCAAAGGTGGCAAACTGTTGCAGGAATACGCCTGTTTTCTTGAAGAGAACAAAAATGAAATACTTTCTGAATTGTGCACGAGAGGTATACAGGTATCCCACATCGTACCATATGGAGCTTGGCTCGGGGGTTGGGAACCGATGTGCAAAATGGCGAAAGCTACCCTTAAAAAGTTGTTGACTAGCAATATGCTATATGAACAATACCTCACTCTGTTCATTAAGGTGGAAAGCCTTCTGAATTCTAAGCCTTACTTAGGGCCTTATAGTACTTCTGATCCGAATCCCGAAAGCTTGATCAGTCCATCCAGCTTCATATGCGGTGGACCAATGGCGTCAGCTCCGTTCATCGTAACTGAAGAGTTACGTACACCTACCGAGAGATGGGATCGGTTACGATCTATCTACTTGCGTTTCTGGCGTGTGTGGCACCAGCAAGTGTTACATTCCTTAGCACAGAGGAATAAGTGGCCACAAGCCACTAAAAACAATTTAAAAATCGGTCAGTTGGTTTGGATTCGAGATGCTGCTACGGTGCCTGGCACCTGGCCACTGGGTGTGGTCGTAAAAACGCTGCCTGACTTGATAGGAAATGTTAGGCTTGTAGAGGTGCGCTCCATTAATGGCACGGTGGTCAAGAGGGCTTCGCGAAATCTGGCGATAGTTCCCTCTGTCTAGTATATAATTGTATGGACTTGAATTTAAGATCATATTATTTTTTTTAATTTTCATATATTGTTGAGAAGAATTTATTATTGCATATATATATTGTGTCATACTGTATGATCGGAGTAGTTCATAACAGTTTCTCTGTCTGGTGTGTACATCCCTTTTCGCTGGGGGAGCATAGACAAGTCTATACATGCGGTAGGCGAGCAGACACCAGATACACAAGTTTAGTTGCAAACTGTCTATCAGAGCACTCGGCAGTGATTTCGGTTTTCTTACCTATAACTTTATTTCATCATCGTATTTAATATCATAATCCGTACCCGTACCTAGTGACTAACGTAATCACAGACACAAGATAAGAAGCACACAAGGAGCGGCAGAGCACAGAGAGGCCTCTCATCGTCAATAGCCGACCACAAGGGTGAGTGTTGCAATAGTGTTACAGGCGTCGCCAGGTACGGTCACCTTATTCTTATAGTAATGATTACTAGTACCGCCCGCTCTCATCGCAGTCCCAATATTTCTTCCACCCCGAACTCTCTTGTCATCACTTCATTTCTTATCCTATCTCTTCTTGTCCTTCAGGTACGTGTTGGAGGGTTATAACGCTCTCTCGTGGCTGGCGATCGACTCAAACACGCGGGACCGGCTGTCCTGTCTGCCTGTCCACATTCAGGTACTAATGCAGCTGTACCATATGACGGCGACACTCGTCTGACCTCTGGCGGCCGAGAGCGCAACTTAAACCCGGATAATTTTGCCAAAAATCTGTGAGTGTCGGTCGCCTAGACTGGTCCGTATTTATTTAAATATTGTTTTTTTTATCGTTGTTTTTGTTGCCACGTGTATATAATATAAACTTTGTACATTCAAAATGAATGAAAGTAGTACAAATGATCGTGTTAGCCCCAATGTTTATTATTTTTTTATTTATTTTTTTGTAATTTTTTTTGTGGTTGTATATGATGTTAAAATAAACGATGGTTGAGGTTCTCAAAAAATGCAATCATCAGCAAGTGATAACATAATTCTGTAAAAATATTATATATATAAGTATACATGTAAAGTAGATTTTTTCGTCTCTTGTGTAGTTAATTTGTGTCTCATGTTTATATATAATAAATACTGTAATTGATTAATTATTTAATAATTAAGTCTTCTTTCGATGTTTGTTTCTAAGTCGATAAATCGACTTTGAATAAAAATTTCAAGTTAGCTTAGTTACGAGACCAAGTTATGTGTAAATTAATGAATATTTATATATATAAATATATATATAAGTTAAATACAAAATCTTGAAAAGGAAGAAAACAAAAAAAAATGATAGATAATTTGTACAAATTAACGTAAGGGTCAGTTATTGCTGCATTTCTTGTACAAAATGGCAGAGTTTCATCTTGCCATGTTGGTAGTAATGGAGAGTTTCCCATTTTATTTTATTTCGATTGACGATTTGAGCCCTTACCAGTACTGTTTGCATAATTTATTCCGTTTTTAATGTACCTAGCATATTTACGAGCCATCTACGGGATAATTATTACAGCTTTAACTGTTTAAACTGTTACTCGTTGTGGGTTCAGTTTGTAAATCAACTCTAGAACTATTTTAGGCCTTTGGTGGGCCTATTGGGTCTATGCATGGAAGTAAAGTAATATTTATTGATACATTTTAACGACAATTTTAATTCGAAAAATGCGTTACTTTGACCCCCAAGCTAAAAATAAAGTTATACATGTTCGTATCTTTTCAATTTCAATTAATAGTCAATTATTAAATGTACACATGTAACACTATACAATTATAAAATTTTATAAAAATACAATTATAAAATTCCCAGAGAATTATTGTTAAAATGCTTTGCACATATTTTAACTTTAGTATCCAGTATATAAAGTGAACTTGTGCGTGTTCCTAGTCAGTACGGCAAAGTTTGCACCAAACTAACTATTAATTACCAATTTACGGGCTTTACGCCAGCCTAGAGTTCTACTATTTATTTATTATATATTTTTGAATTTCTCCCGCGCCTCCTATCACCAGTCATCATCAAATAATATATATTTTGGCGCAGTCAAATGTCCCATCTCTCCTATACAGAACTCTATGCCTGCCAATCATAACCTGGACAGGTTACTGGCCATCTAGCGGAATTCAGTTTAATTACTGTGAACTACCCTAGTTGCTAACATCCATAACTTTGTTGTTGTTATGTTAGTTACACTTGTGTAACTTTGAAAATGACAGTCAATCTGTTGGACCCTTTGTTGCACTGACTTCGAAGGCATCGCCAAAAAGGAAACCCTCCACTCTACCAACTGTGCTGTTGATTCTCTCTCTCGGCTTGCGTATACTTGTCGGCGTTTCGAATTTTAGCTGCAGAATTAATTCTAGCAAAATTTACAAGTAGTGCTATTGTTTTTTTGTTTAAAAAATAAAGGTCGATTTAGTGTTTTGTGAGAGTGTTGCTAGTCATGCGCTGGACTTGGATCTTCCCTCTGTGAAAAGAAAATAAGCTACTCAATCATTGTTGCTATTTTTACTTAAGAGGACATGCTACGTAGAAAATGAGCACCCCAAAATTTGTTGTTTTTATGGACATTTATTTTTTATTTAATTAACAAAGCAAGTCATTAAAGATTTGGCAAGTCAATAAAAACAACAAATTTTGGTGTGCTCATTTTCTACGTAGCATGTCCTCTTAAGCTAACCGTTGGCCACACTTGGATCACCTCAAAATAAGTTGGTTTTTATTTTTTATTTGTGTTAATACTTAAGTTATATAGATTTTGTACATTCAATTGGTAGAAGACTATTGCATACGCCATATAATAAGGTGTTTTTCATTTTTGTTATTATAACTTTTACATGAATTTTATAATTCTGTAAATCTCTGCCCCATATCAGCTTCACGGAAAACCCCTGCACCATAGTGGTAGCTTGTTCGTACTTGTGCGAGTCTCTGCATCATGCGATCGGTGACCTG
This sequence comes from Psococerastis gibbosa, assembly GCA_963971405.1. Classification (NCBI taxonomy): domain Eukaryota; kingdom Metazoa; phylum Arthropoda; class Insecta; order Psocodea; family Psocidae; genus Psococerastis; species Psococerastis gibbosa. The sequence continues at coordinate 4,813,723 of OZ020491.1, read as the reverse complement.
TCGTAACTCAACACAGGTATTACCTACAGAGGCGACTGAAAATGTTATTCGGATACATTCATTGAATTATTTGTATGCGAACAATCTTTTGTAATAAAAAATAATAATAAATTTTTTTTAAAAACAGTACTCTGCATGAAAAAGTCCTCTACTAATTGAGCAGACCAAATCTTTATTACTTAAGTATTAATTTAATTTAAATAAAAAATATAAATCAACCTATTTTGGGGTGGTACAGAGGTGGTGAATTTCAGCTTCCTCTTAATTTATGACCGTTGTGAGCTCTTCTAGAAAAAGTTAAAAATATTTCTTCTTTAAATGCCTCTTCTATCGGAAATTGACGATCATCATGGCAATGGACGTCATGATGATTATCCTCGGGAATTGTAGTTCAGTGGTTTCCCGTTGCCCTTTACATCCTTATGCCGTTGACTCTTCGTTGAGTTCCTCCGCCTTCAAGGCCAGTTTCCCAACCCCGCGACAAAAGAGTACCTTGCACAGAAAAGACTGTGTTTTTCGCTTGTTCCGGCTCAAACTCGGTCCCCTATCTGTTCAGTCGCCATTACGCGCTTCCATCTTCACCACGAGGAGGTACAGATTAATGATTTTCCAACAGGGATGACCTTGCTGCGATGCTTCTAACAATCAGAGTGCATTTTTTTATAAGAAAGTTCTCAATTTTTTTGAAGTAGAAGGTTGCTTTCAAACAAATTAATGAATGTATCCGATTGACCCCATCAGTGGCTTCACTTGTGTTGTTACGGCACGTCTCAGATCGCATGGTGTGCATATAATCTCACCAGTACAAGCAGGCTACCTCCTTGCCACCGAAAACATTTTTGGCGGGCTTGAATATCCCTTCTTTCCTATTCAGAACTCCAGTTCTGATCAACTTCAAATTAATATCATCGTTAATTGGGACATTACGCTCCATAGATATTGTTGTTAATAAATGATCTTATGATAACAGTCCAGTTGTATTTAATAGTGTACAAAGGTTTAGCCAATTTTATGGGCAAAGCACTGAATCGACCTTGTTTCGGGACTTTTCTTCTGCCTTAGCGTTGTATAGTCGGTGATTTCTGGTTTATCCAGAAATCAAATGATGGTAAATTGTTGATGGACTCGTAATAGAACTACTGTAGTTCTGTGCAATAAGAAATAGAACGCAAGTACTGTATTAAAGATTGTAAGTGGTCTATCTGAATTTGTTGGTAGTTTTTTGAAATAGGGTAAGAGGATATGTCCCGTAGAAAATTGGCACCCCAAAATTAAATACTTTTCATTTTTATTTAATTAACTCAGCAAGTTATTAAAAATTTGGCTTATTTAAGTTGTAGAAGACTACATAGTGCATCATATAATCGGGTGTTTTTACTTTTCGGTTTTGTAGTTATTCCAAAAATCCCAGAATACGCGAAATGTTAGTACTGTCCTGTCTGTTCTGGTATTTATTGAAGAACTAAGGTACCACAAATTTAATATTTCCTATTAGATGGTGCATGAAGTAGTCTTCTACAACTTCCATGAGCCAAATCTTTAATGACTTGCTTTGTTAATTAAATAAAGAAATAAAAAGTAAATAAAAACAACAAATTTTGGAGTGCTCATTTTCTACGTAGCATGTCCTCTTAATGACAGCGACTAAATTCTAGTGAAAGCCTTTGAATGTTGCTAAAAAAATTTCAGCCTCCAGCGTTATATGTTGAATAAGTAAAAGAAAGGTTCGAAGGTCGGTTGTAGTTTAAATTGGTTAACTTTGGAAGCGGTAATGTAAAAAGGCAAATGTGTTATGTTCGTTTTAAGGCAGATATTATAAGTTTTCCTATAAACAAAGGATGTCCGGGTTTTTTTACGAAATTAATTATTTACTCGTTCCACAGCAGAAAAGATCTTATAATTAATGGTCTTATATAAAATTGGTTAAAAATAAAAGCAGATTATTTACCCCGCTGATTTACGACTATTTTAGAAAATCTGTTCAATGAACTAAATCTTGCATTTCCAATGTAATACTATTGAAGGTGGAAGAATGTAGATTGTAAATTTAATGCGAAAGCTGGAATTTTTCCTACGACTATTTTCATATTTTTGCCGCTGCGTCAGGAGAAAATAATTAATTAATTCAAACATCCTTTGTTTAAAAATATTTGGAAATCTCAGCCAATTTGCCATTTCTGACAACAAAATATAAAACAGAATGATAGCTACCTACCATTATTTCCTGGTTAAGCCCACGGTATGTTCTGCTCACTAGTATCTTAATTGGTTTGTACCTAATGGAAGCTTTACTAGACTTTCCCCTAAATACACCAATTGATTTTGTAATGTTCACTATGTTTTTGGTATGAACAATAAGTGCTTTTGAACTAATTTAGGCAAATTTGACGTGTCTTATGAATAAAAATACATAGATTACATCTTTAATAAAACAGTGACATCTTAAGTCCTTAAGAAGAGTGAATCACACTCTTGGTTTTTTTAATGGGTTAATTGTAAGAGTGAGCCGAAGGGCCTACAATTCGCCCATATGGAAAATAAAGACAATTTTCTTTCTTTCTTTCTTTCTTTTCTTGCGGCATGCGAGACATCTTAACATAAATTATTCCCAGGACAATGAATCGGTTGTATATACAGTTAGGAGAGAATGGGCCATGAACTGGGAAGTCGGGGTTTGAGTCCCAGTTTAACATCACATTTTTCCAATGGTTCTTTGCTCCACCCAATTATAATGACTTCTATACCTTAACGGGTGGGCTTTTGCTGACCGTATTATCTTTAAGAGTGCAGTTGTGAATACTCATGACTTTTGTCTGAAAGGTTGCAAGTTCGAGTCAAACTCTCTATGGATTTTCCCTGTAAGTTTTTACTGAAAGACGTTCTTTAATGCTTCAAGTATTTTATATTTTCTGCGTTCTTAAGATTGCACGCTGATATGCACCTATAAGCAAACGTACTGTCATATAAGAAATACATGCATAGCCAGCAGCTAGACTCTTCTTACCAAAACCACACAGGGCGTGTGCCAAGCATAATTGGGTCAAGTCAGTGACATTAAACTTTCTCATCAAAACTGGATGTACTGGAAACGGTAACTACCAACAACCAACCAAATAAAAAAACAACTCTGTATATAGGTACATACACTGACCGGTGCAAATACTCGGAAGAGCCCGGCGGATTAATAAAAAAAAAATTAAAAAATAAGAGATACACGTGAAACATTCCAGCACGAATTAATATTCACACGTTCATCACATTTTTTCAACGCGGGGGAATCAATTAAGAGCTATTCGTTTTTTGTAAAGTCGATTTTCAAAGGAAATATCAATTGTAGCGCCGTCAAAAATAAATTAAAAATTAATTAGGAGAAATGCTCCTCTACATTTGGATACATGACATGTGGCCTTGAATAACACCAATTGGCCACAGTTCTTGAACTCCTTCTTCACACCAATCGTGTTATTTCTGATATTTCATGAGATATTTGATTCTTACACTTATAAGGTTTTTCCTCCTCCAATTGCCTCTTAATAAAATCAACCTTTACAGTCACCTGCTTTAGCCGACAGAATTTGAATGAAACAAAATTGTCATAGCAACGCTGCTGGCCTGTTTTAATTTGTTGTAACGGAACCTGTTGTGGTTGTAACGGTGATGCCTATACTCGTAAAACCGTCCAATGATGTTCATTTATTGCTTTCGTATTTTTAAAAAAACCGCAACTGAAAAGCTAAATATTTTTTTTCTATAAACTTTTATTTAAACTACCATTTTTGTATATTCGTTATAAACTTTTTTTCATGGATTTTGACTTATTGTACTAATTTTACTAGCATTTTAATCTTTTATTTTAATGCAAACTATTTAAAAAAATTTGATGTATACAAAAAATTGAAATTAAAAACACACCAAAGAAAGGGGTACAAGTGGTACAACCAATGATGTACTGCCCGTTACGGTTCAGTAGTGTACCTAGCCTATGGCGCAAGCAGTCTATGTACTTTTAGTCATTGGCTCAAAACATTTTGGACACTGACGAATGACTGTAAAGGTATCTCTTTAGGTAGGTATGCTGCACCACCGCCGTGCCACAATCTCCCCGTATACATTCATCGATTGCATTCTGTATCTTTGATTTGGCATCATCGCTCGGTCGGCATCACTTAGCAATATTGTGTATTGTTGTAAAAAAGGATTCCACCCTCTCTCTCTTCCTTATACTTACCTTATAGCAATGTCAATCATTGTACGGTGATAAAATGCAATATTGAGATATATGAAGTATATTTATGCCAGTATGAGGAAATCAAATGCCATTCCGAAAAATAATTATAAGGTTGAAAGCGCTATATAGTTTAACTTTATTGGCGCCATATGCTGATGGACCTTTAAAGTATTCCGAATTTGTTTTTTGTTTTTTTTTTTAAAGGGCGGTGGGGGTTTTTCTTTTCGATCCGCGGCTTCTTGTTTCGAGGAAAAGTCTTTCAAAAGAGACTTCAAAAAATATATATATATACTTTCTCGGGACCCAGACAACTTACCCTCACAGACATACTACTATGCTAGAATCGTTCCCGTACTTGGTTATGTCGAACTAACACATTTTACAATGTTCCCCATTATCACTGGCAGTCGGTGTGGAATAGTATCGAGGACGTGACCCAGTTTGCGCACTTTAAGGCCAATAATAGTTCAGGTGAGGAAATTTATTTTTTTACTCGTGCCTGAATTTGGCTAAGTTATATTTCGGCTTATTACATTGTGTCAATGGTAAGCTTATCTCAGCTTGACCATTATTACCTGTCCTCGGTGTAGGTTGGCATCGAGGACCCATGCCAGTTTGCCAATGGCCAAAACTCATACGGAAACAATATCAGTAATATCGGAAAATATATGGGGTCGTTGGCCAACAATGACCCATAGCCCTTCAGGACTTTACTATTAATATTATTGAATTGCAAATTTCACGTGGAAGGTTGTATTTTTTTTTTTTTTATTAAGTCCTCATAAGGTGCCCATTCCACCGACCGGCTAGGGCTATTTCCAAAAACAGTGACGTGTTAGCAGACATTCAAGACTTAGGCGACGTTTCCACCGACCTCGCATTGCAGAATTGACGGAAATGTTTATTTTCCTCTATGCCATAGTTAAAATTGATCAATGATCATACAGTAAAATCACAAACAAACAAACTAAAATTAAAAAATGGCGTCATGGGATATGTTAAGATAGATTTCTATAAAAAGAAAAATTCTAATTTCCGTCAATGTCATTTGCATTCTGCAATGCGAGGTCGGTGGGAACGCCACTTAAGTCTTGAATGTCTGCTACCACGTCACCGTTTTTATAAATAGCACTACCCGGTCGGTGGAATGGGCGCCTAAGACTATTCTAATATGTTTGCGGCTGTGGATGGAGGTAATAATTAAATTTGTTAAAATTTGTAACTCAAATAGTTCATTGTTTACAAAAATTTTCGAATGTTCTCCCTGAACCGCCAATGAAGCCCTCCATTTTCCATTTTTGCGCAAAGTCAAATTTCTCATGTCGTGCGATAAATAGGGTGTCATAAATTTGAAAATATATTCCTATACGCTTTGATGTACATTATGATGGCCGTCACTTACACAGATAAATAAATAATAATAAATATTCACTTTATTTTAACATAAGGTACGAAGATACATAGTATATCGACTTCGATAACCAGGTGGTAACGTGCTGGCACTTGTACGAGTCTTTACACGCCATGCAATCGGAGACGTGTCGTACTCATCACGGGTAATAACCTACAGAGGCGACTGAAAAGGTCAATCGGATACATTCATTAAATTGTTTGTATGCGATTTATCTTTTTGTAAAAAGAAAAAAAAAATGATTGGCCATGGTTATGGAACTTGATTTTTTTAAATAACGGTCACTGAGGACGTCCGGTCGAAGGAGTTCCTAAACTGTGGCTATTTGGTGTAAATCATGTATCAAAATGACTAGGAACATTTATTGCTCAACTATTGAAAAGTCATGAGAAATTCGACTTTTTGTAAATAAACTGAAAATGTGGGGGTCCATTTCCTCTAAAATCCACCGGTTAAATCCTGGGCTTGCGTCTTTGCTAATGCAGCTCTTGCGGTGGAACTGGTACTGCTTAGTAACGTCAGCCTATGGCTACTAGTTTTCTGTAAGTCCCGCGGTTATTAAACGGAATGATTTTAGCGATTTGAATGAATTACGGATAGTTCACAAGACTAAAGCTATTCTGTAGTATCACAGCTTATATATATATTTTAGGGGTTTTTAAAGACAATTTTTATCTCTGGGCGAGAAATTAAAAAATTAACTATTAGTCCATGTTGTTTTAAAAAAAAAAAAATGGAAAGGTTCCCTGAAAATAATTTTAACATTTCATGAATACGCATGCGCATACTGGCTATGATTTTCTTAGGATCTGTGTTAACAGAAAACAATGCCCTTTAGCTGTTAATATGTTTTATAAAATGTATGCGCTCGAAAAACAAATTTATGGTAGATCTTGCAGACTTGTCATTTTATTTTTGTTCTTGCGTAAAAATATATAGATTGAAAATTTAAAGCACCGATTTAAAGGAATCTGTAAGGGGCAACAATCTATTTCTTGTATTTTACTCTTTATCCGCATCCTTCACCTTATCTGACTTTTTAATCGCCTTAATTCGCAGCGCACCTTTGCGAACGGATAACTACTCTATCTTAACTAGCTGTGAAGTAGCACTTTTTAATTTTGCACCTTTAAGGCACAGATTTCAAAATATTTTGTATTCAAAGAATGGTCGTGTGCTTTTAACTTAATTAATTAATTTCTTGTTCTACAGCCACAAAGATATGAAAGTGGTCAGATGAAAAATTCATGACAAAATGCCCGAAATTTCTCGAAATGCTATTTCCCCTACTTATTTACTTCTTCTTCTAGCGCCTCGTCTATCGTCTATCATCAATTCTGGTCATGGGGAATTGCAATGCATTGCATCCTTATGCCGTTGACTCTTTATTGAGTTTCCCAACTCCAGGACAAAAGACTGTGTTTTTCGCTTATCCCCGCTCAAGCTTGGTCCCCTATCTGTTATGTCGCCGTTACGCTCTTCCATTTTCACCATGTGATGGTACAGATTAGGGATTTTAGCCTCTGAGACCATAAGACATTACTCAGAACCTCAGCTTCTTTGATTTACTGCTATTCTATAAAATCTGTTAAGTGCGCTTTATCGGGGTTTTCTGATGTCAAAATATTTCCGGGGAGAGAATTTAAATTTTCTGTGAAAGCTAGTATTTGTAATAAAGTTTTCATCGGACCACTTTCATGTCTTTGCGGCTGATGGAAAGTGGAATTAATAAATTTCGTTAAAAATACACGACCATCCGAAATATTTTGAAACCTGCCCCTTAATAATATAGGCTACTGGTTTAACGTAATAAGTTAATAATGTAGTAGGTATTTTACCCTTATGTAAATAAATAATGACTTCTTCTTCTTACTATGCCAACCTATGGGAGTTAGGACTATAAAGTTCTCTCTTACACTCAACTATGAAAGATTACATGGCCAGAAAATGTGGCATTGTTTGGGACTCGAACGAACCTCCTTTTGGGCCAAAGTCAGAGTCCGTACCATAAAATGTGTATGTCGAATAGGACTAGGTTGTAATTTTGCAAGGAAGAACAATTTTCACCTGATGAAAATAATACAATATATTCAATCATTTTGTTTTATGCCTTTTATTTATTTAGCCCTATTGGGTTGGTAACACTTATGCTCTATGTTGCTTTTTAGGATTCCCAGATTAAAAGGTTTAACATATGCAATATGCCTGCAAGATCTACCTGCATTGTATGCCAAATTTAATATCGCCGTTAAGTATTATAATAAGAATTCTTAAAAGATCGTCGCTAGAAGAAATAGGAAAGTGTAATTTGAACAAAATTCGGTAACGTTATTAATATTGTTGTTGGTAGGGATTAACTGCGATATTCAATGTGGGCTTAGTTTAAGCTATGAACCGAGATAGGTAATAAATTACGGTATTTGTGGACATGATTACCGAACAGAGTTGTGTGCAAAGTGTTTCATTATTCAGTTGTATCTGTACATAATTATTATAATTGATGAATCTAACGGTTGGTCTATTGCTCTTAGGCGGGGTTTCCATTGACCTCGCATTGCAGAATGTACATGACGTCGACGTGGTAGCAGACATTAAAGACTTATTAATGATGTCTGCTACTACGTCAACGTATGTGCATTCTGCAATGCGAGGTCAATGGAAACCCCGCCTTAGTTTTAATCCTGGTCTTCTATATATACTGTATACATAACAGGGGACATGGGGAGGCAGGAGCCTAAGTCGGCATTTATAACCCACCTCAGGGAGTTGGACATTGCTTGTGATGAAGAACCAGTAGAAACCAGGCTGATGGACCGTGGTCGAAATGAAAGCCTTTGCTGTTACATCATTCCTTGTGAGTTTCCTTGGTGACTTCATGTAACTAGGGAAACATCTTAGGGACTCTAGGGAGAAGTAAAAACGCAATGATCCACATAGAATAAATTATTTGGTTTTGGATACAATCTGATGATGAATTTTATCCGAAAGAGGGATATGCATGCGTACAATTAGTGGCCTCAGCCTGCGATGTAAAAATACGAGTTTAACATTTTAATTTTCACCTTAAAAAAAAAATTAGCAATACGTCTTGCAACCGGGGTACCTATCATTCAAAATTCATAATAAAATCACAAGTTGAACGAAGATACCCCGGTTTGGGGTATAACTTTGATGAGATAATTTATATTTTTTGCTTAACATTAACCCGAATTTGAACACCTCAGTACCTGTAGCCTGATCGAGGCGATTATAATACCGGGGTTAAATAAATACCCTAGGATTATAACTGTAAACAAACAAATTTTGAATAGCACTTTCCATTATAAAATTATCTTGTTTACATTTTTGTTATCAGGGGATTAAATAAATACCGGTATTATAATCGCCTCGATCAGGTTGCTGGAAGTGATAGAAAATCTGATGCTCAATTTTTTTCTCGAATTTATAGTGTCCTAAGAGGTAGGACATCACAAAATTTAAAAGTGATCAAAGTTTGGCCGGAATACTTAATACCATAATAACATATAATATAGCCTATGGTTACTGTGTTGGTCTTGGGTATTGGATTATAATGAAGTATACTTTAAAATTAATAGCTTTTATCGGAGCTGGCGGGGCAAGAGGGACCGTGCCCCCACCAACTTTACGCCCCTGTTAATAATGACGGGAAAGAATGGATGTTCTAACCAAGCCAACATCAGAGCGAGCCTGATGGCGAGGACTGTCCATAATATTAATATAACGTCAAAAGTCATAACTTATTATGTTAATGTCTGTTTTGTAATAGTCATAAGGGCCACGACGCAAGTCCCCTTCACAGGGTACACTTAGTGTGGCCCTTGGATATTTATTAATTGTATTGCGTTTTTTCATTAATAAAAATACCTTTGTGTTTTAATCATAGGGCATGGGCGGTATATTGGGATTGGGAATTGACCCCGCAATCACAGCAGGTAGGTAATTCTATAGGAAAGTAATCCACAGCCGAATTATCACAGTAATTAGGTTATGGAGAGGCCCTCCAAGTTTGATCGCAGTCAAACGTTTACATTCTATACCCTGCGGGGTGCGGTTGAAACAAAATTACTTTTTTAAATTTACGCGGGAAATTCATAAACAATGTTGATTTCACTTGCGTTATGTTGGCAATGCGTCGCGTAAAATGGTGGTTGTGGTTGATCAACTGTTAAATTTTGCAAAATATTGTTATTTTTATCAGTAAATTTGTTAATTTGTCTTAATGTTCATTAGGTAAGATTTCATGTTGCTTTTACTTTGCATTAAATGTAATATGAGCTGTGTTATTGTGACATTGTTTTTATCAAAAATCAATACCTTCCAAAAAATGGTCCTCAACCTTTCTGGAACCAAACTTTGTATTGATGTAGGTCAAATTTGACATTGATTTTTTAAATAATCAATTTTCCCATGTTTCTAAGCAAATTGCATATTGTATGCTTCCGTTACTACGTAAAACTGACATTGCAGTTCCGCCTAACACTGGCCAGAAGGTGTCTAAATTGCTGTCAGTTACATTCACCCAGCATGTTCAATGTCGTAATCTGCCTTTGCAATTTGCATGACCGATTGATAAAATGGGCTTATAAAATTTGTATTATTGACGACAGAGTTACGTACCATTTGTCTGCTTAACAAATAGAGGTGGGCTAATTGCCTACCTTGCATGTCATGGGTATGTAATAAATGAATCACTTTCTTGCGGCCACTTTGTATGTATTTACTGTGTAATGTTGCATTTGTGAAATTTAATTTGTGTTGGGAACTTATACAATATACAATTTTACCAGGTATGTTTCTTTCTACGTTATGCAGCGCGTAGGCTATAGCTTCTACGGCAGATATTTCGGTGAAGGTGCAGTTAAGAAATGTGACAATATCAAATATATCATGTTAAATTATAAATCAAAGTCAGGATAAACAGAAGAAAATTTTCTGAGCATTTGATACGTCATATGTACCCCTTTCTAAAGCAGATTGGCCGCAATTATTGAATTTGATTTGTACAAAAAACTATTGGTGTGGTTGTACCGAGGAAGGAGTTCAAGAACTGTAGGCAATTGGTGTTAGTGAAGGTAGCATGTAATGTATCGAAATGTAGATGAGCATGTATGCTAATTTAACGGATATTTTTTCCAGCTCTGCCATCAAAACTTCTTCGTGAAAATCGACTAATAAAATAACAAAATATGGTTATACATCGTTAATTTAGGTTGTTGAAAGAATTAAAAGTCGGCGAAGAATAGTTATTTACTTACAAACTTCCAGTCCATTTCAAGTCGAATATTTACATTGGCAGGTATATGTACTGATAATTTGCGATGCACTGGAATATGCCTGTCACCATACTCCATAACAATGATGTCACCATTTACTTATTTTAACACCACCAACAACAAAAATACAATGTATGACAATTAATTGACATTACGCAAGGCATGTTTAACGTTGGTTACCGGACTGAACATATATAGAAGCATCCAGTATTAAAAATATAAAGTCGGAACAGTTCATCAATATGAAATTGTCATGTGGGGACTAAAAAAAATAGAAGAGAAGTAGAACATTGGTCGCTATCCCAATAAGTAGTTGAATCTCCCTAAACATGCCTTTGGCGCCGTCAAAAACATAAAAAACCTATATGAGAATACTACTGCTAGCTCTCGCGTGAGCTAGTTCACAGAATAAGGAGAACACCTATGGGGACTTCCCCCATTTTCAAAAATTCGATTCAGTAATACAATAAATTTATTTCATGTTAATCTCAAGGTACAAAACAATGAAGGTTCTGGACGTCATCAACAGTGAATAGTCTAAAATGATTAGTTGTCTTAACTTGACTTAAGGTGGCCCATGAGGACCTATCGCACCAAGCCCCTCCAAAGCGCGCGATTCTTCGCCAACTCCCTCCATGCGTCGAAATGGATGCTGCAGGCTCTCAAATCCTAGGAGAGCTGGTCGGACTATCTCTTCCTAGGTCGCCCCAGCCTAATATTGGAATATAGTGGGACCAGGCATTAAAGGTCAAAACGCGCCTATCCTTATGGATTTTGTTTACTTCTAATATACGATATTACTCTGGCCGGGTACATTATGCATGTATTTGAGATGCTTACGCAAGGTCGCTGAGTCCTCAGTAATTAATGCTGCGAGTGCTGTGCCGGGAGATGGGGGGCCATGCAAACGGCATGACCTTGACACTTATCGTGCGCTGTGTATACTTGGGGTTATCTCATGCCGCTATTTGAGACAATCAGACACCTATACAGTCCGTTTTAGGGAAATTAATCTACCTATTGAGATTATGACCAATGTTCGACTTCCGGACAATTTCTTCACAACTTATCATTTCATGACCCCCCTGGGCCTAAAACCACCCCCAGTTCAAAATGTATATATATCGCTACTTCGGAAGAAAAAGGACACAACTAAAATGTTGTCGATTTCGACGTAATAACGCTAAAGTATTTTTAAAAAAAATCCATTTTGCGTTAATGTAGTGTGTATAGTTTTCGCGCGAGGGCAGTTGTGTCGTTTTCTATTCGGCGGGAACGTCAGGTAGCCAACTTCATTATAAAAAAAACTTTCACTTCAATTTCTGTAAATTGATGGATTTAGAGGTGTGTCCTTTTTCTTCCGGAGTAGCGATATATTTACAGATATATAGATTTTAGGAAACACCCATAGCGGACTGCTGAGAATGTAAATAATGCGGAAACAATTGCCGAGGTTTCTTGGCGCAATTAATTTCAATATGTTGGGTTGGTAATACCTTTTTTGCATGTTGAGGCGAGTCACGCCTGTCGCACTGGGTTTTATCAGTATTCGTTGGTGTCTTATTAATTAAACTTTCTTTTTAGTCAATTTATTTATCTCTTAACAGTGTGGTCCTAAAATTGCATTCTCTGTTGCTTATCTCTTAACACGGACAAAGGTCCATCAATTGGCTTGGCATTCCCATTGTCCGTTATTTAGTTCAATTCTTCTTCTTCTATTGCCTCTTCTATCTGTGATTGGTGATCATCATGGCCATTGTAGTCCTGATGACTAACAAGGGAATTGTAATTACAGTGGTTTCCTATTGCCTTCAGCATCCCCACGCCATTGACATCGCTTACGGTACCAGTTTACCAACCCCTGAACAAAAGAATGCCTTGCACAGATAAGGCTACGTTTTTCGCTTAACCCGGCCCAAACTCGGTACCCTATCTGTTCAGTCGTTATTCCATCTTCACCACGAGGAGGCACGGATTAGGGATTTTGATTTTCACCCCAGAGCCATAAGGCATTACTGCGAAGCTCAGCTTCTTTGAAAGCAATAACTTCGGCCAGTTGGTGATGGCCACATAATGTACACCAAAATGTGGAGGAACATTTCTTCTACTTGTGACATCGACTTCGATGGCCAGGTGGTAACGTGCTTGCACTTGTGCGAGTCTTCACACGCCATGCGATCGGAGACGTGTCGTAACTCAACACGGGTACTAACCTACAGAGGCGACTGAAGAAGTCAATCGGATACATTCATTTAAATTGTTTGTATGCAATTAATCTTTTTCAAAAAAAAAAAAATCTCATTTATGGCTCTGCAATGGATATTACCTGTGAATTTATTTTTATTTTTTAAAAGTTTTTTCTTCGCTGCCGATCACCTATTCAGCTGCACTGGCATTGAGGTAGAAAACCGAACTGAGACTCAGTAGGGATTGGCCCAGCTCTACTACGCGGCAAGGCGTCAAATGGCCCACCAGCCAAGGACGGGCGTTGGCTGAAGAAGAAGAAGAAGAAGTTTTCTCTCCGGTTGCCTCTGCAGCAAAATCATCCCTCACCGGATAGATTGTATGGCAATCTTATAAATGACATACTATTGAAGAAATACTCCTTTACAGTTGGATACAGTTTGGCCACAGTTTTTAGAAATACAGTACTGTATAGGTAGATGTGAGCGCTTGCCTTCCATAAGTCAGGACATTTAGTGCAGTGGTACGGACTTCAACTTTCGTTTGTTCTGATATCTGTCTAAAATTAATATTTCATTAGATATATTTAAGCCCCCCCCCCCTGGATTGTCTCTTAAGGCAGCTAGTAAGTAAGTAAAAGAAAGTAAGTAAGTACATATATAATTGAACAATCAAGAAACATCGAAGCAAAAATCCCCAGCACTAAGTACAAAAATGTGACTTGTCACACTGGGGTCAAAAGTTAAGTACAATACATAATTTTTTTTTAACTTACAATCTAAAAAGTATAAAGTTTAGTAGAATAAAAAATGCAATTAAACTTGTAGTCTCTATAGGTATAGTGGGCACAAAGTTATTTGAGAAGAGATCTATGAAAAATTCTGAAATATTTGAAGTAATGTAGGCCTATATGGAATACCCCTACATCATTGTAATATACGTACATTCATTATAGTATAAATATACAATATGTATGCGGAAATATTTTGCACGAGCCTTGTTGATATTGAATATGTAATATTGGGGGGGGGGGGGGCGAAAAATTTTCAATCTCAGTGCTCGCGAGAGAGACAGAGCGGCGTTAACTGGGGCAATACATTAGCGAGCGGCCAAAAGGGAGAGGGGTGAAATTCATTGGGAGCCAGCTTCTGTACGCAAGCGGGGGGGGGGGGGGTTGAGTGGGGGTGGGTCTTATCAAAGTTTATAGGGGGCGTTGTGTCGTTGTAACCATTCTTGTTCGTTGCCCTTGCTCCATTTCTCGTAGACAACGCGGTGAATGATGAACTAAATCGGCTCCTGTAGGTTTTGAGGCCAAGTGTTCATATGCTGTATACCCCTCTATTACACACTCGGATATTGGAACAATCTAATGAGTTTTTCCTTTCTCAATGACCCTGTGATGCCGGCAAGTTGCTGCCTGTAGGGCAATTACTAGCAGTTGTATTGGTAGTGACGTCAATATGACGTCATTTGAAGGTCACCCTTCTATGCTTGCGTTTTCGCTCTTGTAATCCACAGTTAAAAACACCGAAATTTATTTATTTATATTTGAATATTTACAATTTTCTCAAGCAAAAAACATATTGTATTATTATTATTAATCTCTAAGCTACCATATATAGCATATTTTATATTTCATTGTGACAACTGTCAAATAGCTTATTGGAAAATAATGTTATGTCAAATTGTAGAGGAACATTTCGTTTGTTAACTAACGTCAGTTAGATCTCTTGAGAAGCAGCAATGCATTTTTTTTTTTGTACTCTACTTCTTTGGATGTTTTTGATGCAATTTTTGTGTTATTTCTGGTATTTGTTTACTTGCAGGTGTGTTGGGGGCGCCATCTAGTGGGAGCCCGCGTCAAGCTGGCCGCGTTGCGGGTCGCGGGTCACAACGGACCCCAGCCCCCGGGACATGTCCGGAGTCGCGACGTCGCCACTTTGACAGGTAACTACAGCACTTATCAGTGTCGTATATATGCCCCCCCCCCCCCGTACACACACACAAGTGAGAAATTTTAAGTCGTAATTAACTATTGATTTTACTTTTTACCGTGGTACAGCATCTTCGCTTCTACCGCCCTCTATCTATTGGCTCATATCTGCCTAGATCTTTCTCGGCAGCGTCATCTTCAGTCCTCCTGTTTCTTGGGACCACAATCTTCTCTACCATTTTCAGCAGATGAGTCTCGTCTCGCCTCTGCACTTGCCTAAGCCATAACAAGCGTTTTTCCTGAGCTTGAGACCATATGAAGTAATGTGAGTTCTTGCAATGCATAATTTGCCAGATCTAATAGTCGCTCGGGCCAACAGTGAGCGGTAAGCGGTTTGGTTGGTAGAATTGAGATCCCCTCTGTGTCTGTCTCCCCCTCCACTCCCCGAAAGTATTTTATATGTACGCCACTGGAACTTACATATCGCTGCTTCGGAAGAAAAGGGACACAACTTCAAATATATCAATTTACAGAAATTGAAGTTATATGTTATAACTTATAATGAATGAGGCTACCTGACGGTTCCCACCCATTGAAAAACGAAACAACTGCTCTCGCTCGGAAAATATACACTACAATAACGCAAAATAGATTTTTTAACTAATATTTTAGTGTTATTAAGTCGAATTTCGAAATCGACAATTTTTTAGTTGGGCCTCTTTTCTTATATATACACTGTGTGTATTATTTCTCAATTTCAAAGACGTCATTTGCTTTTGGTTGCTTATGGGTCACCCCACCCGGAAACTTTAGGTTGTAAGCACGTAGATACCGTACTTCGGACTCTTAAAAAAAATAGTCAAGTATGTCATGATGACTGTACTAGGGAATTTTAAAGCAGTGGTTTCAGTGACGGATTAACCCCTGTGAGGGCCGTGAGCACAAGATATGTGTAGGTGCAAACGTTTAATTTTCCGCCAATTTTAAAACTTTGCTTGGAAATTGTTTTCAACTTAGAATTTTTTTTCCTTTATTTAAAAAAAATCTCGTTTGAGGGGGCCGGAAATTTAGGCATTTTTGTGGGGGCCTTAAGCCTGTGCTCCAAGTGTCCATGGGTTAACCCGGCTGTTGCCTTCTCCATCCTTATACCGTTGACTCTTCATTGAGTTCCCCCGCCTTCAGGGCCCTACCCCAGGACAAAAGAGTGCCCTAGTAGTGGTTGTTTATTTAGTGGCGGCAACTATTCGCCCCGTCACATAGTCGTCTTCGAGCTACTGTGGATTTTTCTGAGCCTGCACCACCACCTCCGATTATGCCACTGCTTGGTCGGGAACTGCTTATTCATTGTAATCGCAACTAACCACCATATCGCTGTCCGCCACCTGCGACCCTGCCGATCTGCACTTACCGGAAAATACAGGTGGGATTTGCATTTTGTTTTGACAGATGGCGGTAACATATTGGTGGCTACAGCTTGTTAGTGAATGTATTGTGAAAGTGACAGTTATGAAAGTGGTGGCGCAATATTTGCATTAATTAGCAGAGTCATGCGTCGCTAACGAAAGAGCTGTGTGTTTGCACGTTATCAGAGGAATGATTAGTGTACAATAGTGTAATTATTTACGGTTTGATCAGTATTATTGTATTTTAATACAACATTGTATTTTAATACAATAATTGTACACGCTTTGGCTCCTTATATCATATTGTATTCTCGCAGATGTAGTGGTAGTTAGACCTTTTCTTGTTTACCCTTTGGTGGCACCTCTTTGTTTGCCATGTGACCTCTCCATCTTCGATTCATTATATAATTTACCCAGGCGCGACCTATGTCAACTAATAGTGCTACATTAATAAACACAATAGACTGGTGTCAATACGTTGTTCAAAGGATCTAATGGGACCTACGTCATTAATTGAAAATAATTAATATCTTAAAGAGGGGGGGGGGAGGTTGAACCCCCCGCAGCCCCCTCATAAGTGCCTTATTTTAGCATTCCTCTAATTGTATCTAATATAATGTTATATATAAGGTTTCGCAACCAAACTAATGTCGCAGCTAGTGTCATATACAATGCGGAAAGTTCCAGATAGGAGCTTCCGCTAAGGATTCTTTTTTAATTTGCGACTTGCCATAAATAAATAAGGACTTTTTTGTTCTTTTACTTAGCCAACCTAGTGGAGTTAGGGCTATAAAGCCCTCTCCTTCACTCAACTAGGAAGGCCCGGGACCGCCTGTTTACATGCCCTCCGAAGCATGGCCAGAAAATGTAGGAAGTGTAGGACTCGAACCTACAACCTTTCGGGTGAAAGTCAGAGTCCGTACCACTACTCTACATGTCTTCAAGGATCAATCAGCAAGTTGTTCCTTCTTCCTTCGGCCTATCAGAGCTCGCCTTGCTACTATCACGGGATTTGTTGATGATGAAATGTCTCCAATAGCCTGAAATTGGCACCAGAAATTAAAAAAAAAATCTTGTCAGTTGGGAATGTCCTGTCTCTCCTACATAAACTCAAACAATGGGTATGAAAATCCAATATGGCTGGTGTGCAAGTAGACAAAGCAAGCCGCTGTGAGCTATTTGAACAAGCAAATACTGTATGATGGTGTCTGCTACGTAAGCTTTTATAGCTACTGGGTGTCAGTACTAGAGAGTAGAGTGTTTTCGGCTCAGCTAGAATTCCATATAGGTGAGATTGGACATTCGAGGGCGCCAAAAATATTTTTTGAAGGCTGGAGGCGCCTACAGCCCTATTACGGCGATGTGGGATTAACGTAACACCGGGTTCAATTTTTTAATACCGCGTTAGTAAGGTGTTAAAATATGCACGGGAAATTTATATTGATAAATTATTGGAATACAAGAAAACAGTCGCATTGTTTTATAATTGAAGGAATAATGATCATTAAAATTTCCAGGTAGAATTTTGAAACATAATAAGAATTTTAATTAATGTGTCTACTCATGGCCGTGCCTAGGAGGGGGGTCCATGGGGACCCCCCCCCCCCCCCCGAATTAAATTTTTGTATGTAAACCTGTATGGTTTGAAGAATTTATCCATTAAGTCATTAATAAATTACGTTACAATTTTTTTTTTTGAACCCCCCTCCCCCAAAATTAAACCCTGGGCACGGCCTTGTGTCTACTTCTGAGGGGGAAAAAAATCGAAAACTCACCAAACATTTAGCCGAGGATTAATTTATCAATTTGAATTTCCCGCGCATTTTGCACTAATTTGTTTAAAACAATTGAATAAACCCCGGTGTTACGTTAATCCCAAATTGCCATAATAAGGCTGCTGATACGTTTTTTCAATGACTTATCATAAGAGACGTGGCCCCAGCATGGCCGTAGCCAGGATTTTTTCCGGGGGGGGGGGGGTTAGAATATTCATTGGGTGTTACATAGTGGTTTTTATTTTTCCTCTCAAAATCCGATTCTATCTAGTATCAAGCCACTTCATTTCGGGGGGGGGGGGGGGGGGGGTTTGAACCACCATGACCCCCCCCCTTGGCTACGGCCTTGGGCCCCAGGGTTAAAAGAATCTTTTTGGCGTGCTTGAACAGACCCTTTCTCCTACATAGAACTCCAGGATCAACCAGCTATCAATTCTTAATACTGCCACTAACAAGGAGCGCAGATGGGCATTACATGCTACAATTAACGCAGTATAATCACTTAATTATAATAAAAGTTTAATTAAATAGGTACCTCCTTGAACTGCATTAGTAGGATTTCTTGTTCCAATGTGGGGTTCTCTTAGAATCAGTTGAATGGAGTTTGTACCGGGAGCAACACATGTCAGTGAGTGACACTTTTTTTCGGAAATGACTTTCTTTGTTTCTTCTACTCCCCAGAGTCAGTGCCAAACCGGAAATGGTTGGTCTGGATAAAATGTATGACAAATGAGCAGTGTAGTGCAGCGTGACTTTCGGCTGGTTGTATTGGCAGCCCTGCTGATGAGCGATTGGCATTTGGCCCAGCAGTTGTCTGATATTTTGGTGTTAGTCCTCTCCGTGCCCTCTCAGCACTGCTGCCCCATTCATTTTTTTTGTTTGTTATTATTTTCCTACCTCCTTACCCCCTGTTGTTTCACTGTTGAGTGCGCGTAGTAGTTCAATAAGTGTCTTGTTTGGTGTTTATCAGTTGGTAGGACTGTTTTTAATGTGTTCCGTAAAATAGTGGATTTGTGAACGTCGTGATACACAGTATTAAGAGGATATGCTACGTAGAAAATTGGCACCCCAAAATTAACTACTTTTCATTTTATATTTCATCAACCCAGCAAGTTATTAAAAATTTGGCTCATTTAAGTTGTATAAGACTACTTCATGCATCATATAATCGGGTATTTTTACTTGTATTTTTTCCAAAATACCCAGATTTCGTGAAATTTTAGTCGCATCTCGTTTCTATGAAAGAACCAAGGTACCCGAAATTTAATATTTCCTGTTATATGATGGAAAAAGTATTCTTCTACAACTTATATGACCCAAATCTTTAATAGCTTGCTTTTTTAATTAGTTAAAAAATAAAAAAGTAAATAAAAACAACCAATTTTGGGGTGCTAATTGTGTGTGCAGCATATCCTCTTAAGTTAGTGCTTTAGATCAATAAATTAACATTTATTGTATTAGTAAGCTGATTTAGACTCGGGAAAAAATATTTTATAGTGGCATCATAATAATATTCAGCCTGTATAGGAATTTTTAAGGTTTCCTGAAGTCACTTATTTATTATTTGTGTATCATCTGTGTTGGAAAGAAGTCTTTTTGGGTGGTATTTCTTCTTCCAGTCACAATCTGTCGATTGGTTTGCAGCAAATCTTCTTCTACATTCTTCTCAGTCCTAAGTTCTTTTGAGTTCCATTTAGGTTCGGCATCTCTTATCTTGCTTGAGGCCTTCCTCGCCTGTCTTCATTGGTCGGCCCGGGCATTTATGCCCTCAATTGTGCTTCCTTGGTGGTAAGGAATTCCTTTTGTCTTATCATGTGCCCCATCCACTTGGCTCTTCACATGGATATGCAGGTAATTAAAGTCCTTTCTTCGTTTATCATCTGGAGGAAATGCTGCCGTTGTCAATACTCCATTAAAGCCTTGATTGATACCCACTACCATTCAGGGGTGGCCAAAATCCAAAATTTAACGAAACCGTGGTGGATCCAGTTCTAAACCTACTGGAAATGTTAAGCGAATTTAAAATAACCTTGCTCCGCCCCAATCTGAAAATATATTGCCGCAGCCATTATACATATGGATAACAGTCCATATAACATCAATAACTCTATGCTGATTCGAGTGTTACCGGGTAGTTTATAGTTTGTAAACGTATATTGTCGCTCTGGCTGATAAACAACATTAGGCTAGCTGGTTTATCTTAGGAAGAGTTACATAATATAATAACAGTTTAATTCTCGCTACTTTCATAATTTTGTTAAGAGTGGAGCTATATTTCGCGACTAATGAGAGAAAACAATATGTTTGGCCATTGTCGCTGAAGTTGGTGAAGTCATGATTACGCCTGTTAAATTTTGTAACTGGTCAGCTTGTCATTACCGCTTGAAGCTTTAGGTTGATCTCGAGGACGTGAAATTCATGTGGAAAATCTTAATATATATATTTCGACTGTCCATGTGTATGTTCCGGGCCTCCTCTCAAACGACTGGACCGATTATGATGAATATTGTTGTGTGTGTTCAAGGAGATTCGAGGATGGTTTAGATTAACACTTTCGTCCACTGGAGAATGTTTTTATAATTTGATTTTGGAATATTTTACATTGGTGCGTATACATGGCTGTTGGTACTGCCGACATCTAGCGGCAGACTGCGCTACCATTAATTTTCGTTTATCCCGACAGTTGGCGCAACCATCGCCAACCGACATCAACTGACATCTAGCGGCAGACTACGCTACCATTAATTTTCGTTTATCCCGACAGTTGGTGCTGCGTGTGTGTAGTGTGTGACCACAATTAATTTACATGAGCAGTGACTGGAGGCCGTAGGCCGAGCTGCCGCCTGATTTACATGAGCAGTGGGCGCGAGGCCGACGGCCGAGCTGCCGCCCGCGGCAGACGCAAGTGGTAGAGGCAGCAGCCTGCACCGGGAACCGCTTGTATACTAATAATTTCCAAATATTCATGGGGTCGTTGGCAATTTAAATACGCTGACTTCAGCGATGCATTATGTGGCCGTTGCTGTGTTGACTGTTTTTTGTAATGCCATTGCACTCGTTTGATGTTTAAGGCGGTCATAGCCAGAATAGATGTGATGGGTGTACCATATTCGCATAGCAGAGTATAAACACTTGTTGGCGTGAATCCAGACGGTTAAATATGAAATAGGTCAAAGGTAGGCCTAACTGAGCATGGAATACATAGGATCTGCTATAAGTGCTTACTCAGCTTCATTGCGTTTGAGGCGCCGTAGTCGATCCAATCTAATGTTGAAGGGCAAACCGGAGTCGCCGATATTCCATTTCTGTGCAAACTTTAATTTCTCATTAAATATGGAACGCAGAACAATGAAAAAATGCTGAATGGAAAGAAGAATTTTTTCTCCTAATTTTGATACATAGTATGTTGCAATCATCAATACCGATCGGCTGTAGTTAGTGAACTTGATACGCAAAAAATAACGGTCACTCAGGAGTTCAAGCTGAAGGAGTTCATCAACTGTGGCGAATTGGGGTTAGTTAAGGCCACATACTATACATCAAAATTAGGAGAAAAAATTCTTCTTGCCATTCAGAATTTTTTCATTGTTCTGCGTTCCATATTTAATGAGAAATTGAAGTTTGAACAGAAAATGGAATATCGGCGACTCCGGCCCTTGCCCTTAAAGAAGGCAGTTAAGAGACAGCTGGAAGGTGTAAAACCTTACGGGTGTAAAAAATAAAATTTCACGGGAAATATAGAATGTATGTATGTATATGAGATATCATTAAGTAGAAGAAATATTCCTCTACATTTTAATGTAGACGTCATTAACACAGATCGACCTCAGTTATTGAACTTAATTTATGCCAAATATTGGGGTACTGAGGACGTCGTATTGAAGGAGATCGCGAATTGTGGGCAATAGATGCCGGCCACTTCCTATGTATAAAAATGTAGGGGAACATTTCTTCAACTTCGGGTAAGAAATGGAAACTAACATACTTCGGCCATGTGAATGATAAGTTTCGCCTCCTGTATGTAATGATCCAAGGAAGATAGAAGGGATGTGGGCTCCCGGCAGAAGAAAGACAGCCTGATCGAAAAAACTGTGGGAGTTCTTCGTCTTAAATGTTATTTCTATCGAAGATTGGCAATCATCATACCAATTTGGACCTTGGAGACTGCTGCTCTAAAAAGGGAAGTCGTGTTCTTCCCAAACCACTGCCTTAGGTTTTTCAACCAGGATGTTCTACTTCTGCCGGGAGCCCTCTGTCTTTCTATCTTTCCTTGGATTATTACATGCAGAAGGCGATACGTTTCGTTTTTCATCACATGCCCGAAGTATGTTAGTTTCCACTTCTTTACCTTTAGTAGCAACTCGGCTTCTGTATCTATTCAGTAGTAAGGGGCATGATCTCATGATCTCTATGCGCTGCATTCGTCCGTATATCCACATTTGAAATGCACTGATTCTGTTCTCCACAATTTATGCCGATCGCTTTATTGAAACTCTTAAACACTGACAGCCGGAGAATTGACTCCGATTGTGTCAGAGAGTTGAAGGCTGTTGGGAGGAACTGATAAAAAAAAGTTAGATTTATTGGGATGTGGCAGGTGGTCGAATGTGAAGCTTGCCAAAGTTATGTAACCGCCAGTTCGCTCAGTTCAATTTTGGCGACTGCATTGACGCTCGGTATAACTTATCAGCGCTTGCTGAAGACTTTTGATAAAATATTCTGTAAACCCCTTCCTCTGTACCGTACTTTGAATTTTTTTAATAATTTCCTTTCCCGAGTCTCGAACTGTGATCTTTCGGTTCCTAGTCTACGTCTCTGCTACTGCTAGTCGAACCGGATTACTTCATTCTAATGAGCTTCTATACTTACGATCAAATTGGACTACGCCGGATTGCGGTGAAAGCTCGTGCCTTATAGTGCGGGCTATGAATACCTCCTGCGGGCCTACTATGGCGATTATTTTTAATCCTAACCTGGGATTAAAAATGTAAACAAGATAATTTTACAGTGGAAAGTGCTATTCAAAATGGTTTTGTAACTGCAAAGTCTTTCACGGCCGGAGTCAAATGAAGAACCAGTAGAATCCGGGCTGATGGGCCGTGGTCGAATTGAAAGTGAACTTCCAAACGTTTCGTCAACATCTGCGGTCAACATCTTCAGTGGCGCTGCGTAGACTTCGAAGGTTGTACCTCGGTGGCTCCGTAGCCTTTGGAAGTTCACTTTCAATTCGACCACGGCCCATCAGCCCGGATTCTACTGGTTCTTCACAAAATTGTTTTGTTTACATTTTTAAAGAGCATGTTTCAAACTGCGGCAAACTTGGTAGTGTGCACAACGTTGGCAGAGGAACATGGTGGGACATGATAACGCGCTGAGACTATATCAGTCAGTTTATGAGCATGTCGATTTAATCGTGTGACTTTACCATGTGCCCCAAGTGGTTCGGAATCCACTGTAATCAGGAGGTCCACCCTGTCAGTCACCTCCCCTTTCCCCGAGGTGAAAGAGTCTGCCCTTAGGGTGCCTCAAGTTAACAAACAGACTCACTCCCCCCGCCAGGCTGACAGGGCTGCTTAAAGCAGAAATGCTGCAAGCAGGCGTTAGAAACAGCACATTTTTAAAACACAGGAAAAGTTAATACTAATCGCCATAGTGTATAGTCCACGCAAAATGAGAAAAGTATGGACATGGAATGTTTTGATCCTGTACAACACTGTAAAAATATTCTTTGCACAATTTTTGTTATGCCTTGCATCCAATGCAACAAGGTAACACAAAATGGTGCAAAGAATATTTTTACAGTGTTACACAGGATCAAAACATTCCATGTCCATACTTTTCTCATTTTGCGTGGACTATACCACTCGGCATGGTGTATTGTGTTGTGAAATTACACTGAGGTCATGTAAATTGATAAATTTTAACAAAATATACGATTTATTTATTTCTTAAAAAGTACATTTTCAAATACAAGTTGCATAATCATAAACCTGCAGGAAATTAGGGAAAATACAATAGCATCAACGTGAAATCTCATTATATTTTTAGTTTCGACAATTAATTTCAAACACCACTGTAAATTTGAAAGTTACGAATTTATAGGTGAGTTTTCAAACTACTAACGAAATGAATTAATTCCTCGTTAAAATTAAAAAAAAAAAAAAAAAAAAGTTTAGGGTTCCGAAACTTTTTTGTCCGTGGATCACTAGATTATTTTATGATTTACGGTGGACCTGAGAGGAAAATATAAATTCTAGGAACAAGATAAAGTACCTATAATTTTAGTGCCTACAATTACGTGCTAATATTTGATTAATAATTGTTTAGGACTGGTATCAGTCAGATTTTTTATAGATCAGTGCCATGATTTATTGTATTTTATTTCAAATTTCCAATAACTCAGCTGTTTTATTTTCTTATTTCTTACTTTGGCCCGTGGACCACCTGATATATGTATGTGGTCCATGTTGGGAACCTCTAGTTTAGGGTAAGAAACATGCCGCAAATTTGGTTGGTAAAAAAGTAAAAAAAGTGAAATTAAAAATGGCAGTATAACTCACCAAAAAATACGGATATCGATATAAATTGTGGGGCACGCTGGGAGTTTATGGGGAGGTTTGTCAATTCGGGAATTTGTTATTGTGAAGAATATCGGCGATTGGGTACTTAAAGTGAACAATAACGTTATAGGGATATATACTTCTTCAAGTTACACCCGACTGGCTGGTTAGAAGCAACATGTGGCAATGTGCCTCCAATCCCCTCGATCCTGGCGCGCCCTTATTGCAGTAATTTATTTGAATAAATAAATAAAGAACCGGTCCGAGTTTACTCGAACATGCTTTCCAATTTACCAATTAGTAGGGAGAGAAAATGAATAATTTCATGGTAAATAATTTTCCTACGGTTAAATTTCGGATATCTCGGGGGGGGGGGGGGGGGGCTGTGTCCACCTGACGTCACTGGAGGTGAGGTAACCTCAATATATTTAAAACACATTACAACACAGTAATAATGGCAGGGCAGGCAATGCATTTCAGCGTGAAGTTTCTATCATTTAAAAAAAAAAAAAAATTTGCGCAAAAGCAAATAGGTTTTTGGGAAAGCCAACTGTCCGGTTTCGTTACTCAACTTAACACCTAAAACATGCCTGAAGGTAGAAATCATCGATAGAAAAGTTTCGCAGATATATTATTTTTTAGTCATTTTTCATTAAAATTAAGTTATTTTTATTTTTTTACCCCCAGAAGCAAACTATCAAGGGGTAAGCGACCCCGCGCATTTTATCAACATTAAGAACGACTAGAATATATGTGAATTTAAAGGAAATCGTTGGAGCCGTTTTTGAGAAATAATTTTTTTAGACGTTTTTTTGGAGTTTTTTGAGAATGAAACCCCCCCAAATTGAGTTAGCCCCAAATAAAAAAAATGGTCTCGAGGTATGATTTTTGTGAACCTACATTCGAATTTCATCAAAATCGACCGAGTAGTTTGCCCGGAAATCGATGCACAGACAGACAGACATTTCGTAAAAACCACTTTTTTGGGTTCCTGGGACCTGAAAACGTGTAAATCCGTTGAAATCTCGGAATCGAAAATTTCGACCATCACAAATCACAAAAAATTTATCACCTAAAAGATGCCTGAAGGTAGAAATCATCGATATAAAGGTTTTGCAGAAGAATTATTTCTTAGTCATTTTTCATTAAAATTTAGTTCTTTTTATTTTTTTCACCCCCAGAAACAAACCATCAAGGGGCAAGCGACCCCCGCATTTTGTCAACATTAATAACGACTACAATTTATGTGCATTTTTGGAGAAATAATTTTTTTAGACGTTTTTTGAAAATAAAATCCCCCCAAATTGAGTTAGCCCAAAATAAAAAAAAATGGTCCCGAGGTATGATTTTTGTAAACCTACATGACAAATTTCATCAAAATCGACCGAGTAGTTTGCCCGAAAATCGATGAGCAGACAGAGCGACAGACGGACAGACATTTCGTAAAAACCACTTTTTTGGGTTCCTGGTACCTCAAAACGTGTAAACCCGTTGAAATCTCGGAATCGGAAATTTCGACCATCACAAAGCTTTCCTTATACTACGTATAAATTGGAAAGCAATATACAGTATATTTCTGTTAAATTATAGCACAATACAAGTAATTTGACAAGAAGGTGTACATTAAAATGGTCAGAATATCGTCAAAGTCAGGTAGTTCTGTCATTATCATTGTGCTAGTGCCTCAGTGACAGTGTAGAAAGCTTTCTCTAAGAGATGGTTTCTAAGCAATTTAGGGAAGTTAGTTAGCATTTCTCACCGCTATCAGTTCAACCGGGAGTTTTTTTTTCAGCTATACGCATTCTCACGGGGCTAACTGTCATACTTACTACGTACTAGTGGTCTCATTTTATACTAGATGGCCCCATTCTATAGGATCTCCCCCCATGTGTGTGTGTGATAATGATTTTGTTTACCACATTTAATTCATTTCACACAATAAATAACTGCATTTAGGGTAATTGCTGTGTAGAATATGTGTGAACCTGCCCTTTTAATTTATCCATTCAGGTGTGCGACCACGTTTCTATGGGAACTATTTATATAGTAAATGTGCCAGCGTTGCATTAATGTACGAACCGTTATGAACTGCTTCTGTCAGTTCTGTGCGTGTATTTTTGTAAAGTGGATCATCAGCCTATCCTTTGTACTATACTAATAGTGTGACTTCAGTTATAATGCGTAAAGTCTATTGCAGATAGAGACCCTCTAGTTAAGAGGACATGCTACGTAGAAAATGAGCACCCCAAAATTTGTTGTTTCTATTGATTTTTTATTTTTTTATTTAATTAACAAAGCAAGTCATTAAAGATTTGGCTCATGGAAGTTGCAGAACACTACTTCATGCATCATATAATAGGAAATATTACATTTTTGGTACCTTAGTTCTTTCATAAATACCAGAACGGACTAAAATTTCGCTTATTCTGAGATTTTTGGAAGAACTACATAACCGAAAAGTGAAAACACCCGATTAAATGATGCACAAAGTAGTGTTCTACAACTTAGATGAGCCAAATTTTTAATAACTTGCTGCGTTAATTACAGGGCTGGAACTAGGTCAGTTTTTCCCACGAAAGTCAGATTTTTCGTTTTAAGTCAGCAAAAGTCAGGAAAATACGAATTTGGTCAGGAAAGTCAGGAAAATATGCATTTCGGGTAGAAAAGTGAGATTTCATTCAGTATAATGATAATATAATAGGGGTATTCGCGCTGGTCTGCTTGCTTGCTAATCGAAACTTTTTCTTGTCTATTGACACTTTTTTTTGTCAATGCGACCTTTTGATTGGTCAATCGACAAAAAAAAGTTTCGATTAGCAAGCAAGCAGACCAGCGCGAATACCCCTAATATATATTATAGCCTATTTAAAATTGTGTAACTATATATAACTTGTGGTGTTCTGCAACTATGACAAAAGTAAAACAGCTCTTCAGCACTGACTGCGGTGACAACCGGTTCTATCATCAAACAGGCTAGTAAGGCGTGCATCCGCTAGAAGGTGCTGCCAGCATTAGGTTGCTTTGAAGTGGCAGCAGTTCAGTGGCGCACTTTTCACTTTGTTTACTTTTCTGCCGCTCAAAAGCACTATGTAAGTGCTTGTAATCATATTCTAAAAAAAAGTTCAATCAACAACACTTTTGTAAAAGCCTGTCGTGCCTTGAATCCTAAGGAGCGAAGGACACCTGCGTCTGCGAAGTGGGTGAGATCTATAGCAAGTGCACTGCCTTTTGAGGTTGACCTCAATATATTACACGCTGAGTGGCAGCTTTTACAAGATGAGGCTGATCATGTGCCCATCCAGAAAGATGGAAAATATATTCCTGTAGATCAATATTGGGCACATTTTTTTTCTAAAAAAACGGATGCAGGTGACATTTCATTCCCAGCAGTCAGCAAGGTTGTAAAAGCAGTGTTATCAATGTCCCATGGAAATGCTAATGTTGAGCGTGGGTTCAGCGATTCTGCCCGATACTTGACTGACGACAAAGCAAGCATGTGTGAAAGGTCGCTAAACGCTGCCATGACTGTGAAGTCTGGATTACATAAATATTTTTATAAGCCAGAGCTCCTGCCTTGGAACAAAGAACTTAGTGACTTGGCTAGATTTGCGTGCAGCTCCTATAAATCATATCTTGAAGAACAAAAGAAAAAAGCAGAAGAGGAAGATAGAATGAAAAAAGAAATTGAGGAATCGAAGTTGGAAGAAGCACAGAAAAAATTAAGAATGAAGTTAGAAAAAGATACGATTGATGAGGAAGAGTCCAGGTTGAAAGAGCTAAAAGCTAACCAGGCGGCAAAGAGAAAAATTGAAAGCAAATTGCTGGATGAAGCCAATAAAAAGTTGAAAAATGCAGTGCAAAGAAACGATATGGTTGAGGTTGCAATCGCAACAGCCCTATTAGAGGGTGCGAAAAAAATACACAAGGAAGCTGAAAATGAAAGTAAAACAATTAATTCTGTGGAAAAGATTGTGGAGAAGAAGAAAAAATTAATAATTACAGATTTTTTCAAAAAGAAGTAATTTTATTTAAGAAATTTCAATTAAATATTCCTACTTCTTAAATCTGTTACTGCCAAAAATTGTTGGCTTTCTGTAATTTGTAAGATTTGCGATGACGTGTGAAATATACTATATTTCTTATTTCCATGAAGACGCTGATTTAATTCATTTTAGTTTTGGAATTGTTAAATTTTATACGCTCATGCTCAGTATACAATACTATAGTATGTTTATGCATTTTATAACAAAGTAGCTAAACATAGTTGTTCGAAATATCATTAAGGTAGAAAATAATATTAACATAGGCTACAATATGTATGTATTTATAATGATTTACATTCGATGATTAAATTTTCTAATTTTTCGTTACTTTAAATAGTGGTCAGCAAAAGTCAGATTTTTCATGTTTTTGGTCAGGAAAGTCAGATTTTTAGCTTGACATTTCCGGTTCCAGCCCTGTAATTAATAAAAAATAAAAATTATTTAATTTTGGGGTGCCTATTTTCTACGTAGCATATCCTCTTAAGGGTTAATCTTAATTATTTTCCGTTTATACGAACAATTAAGGTATCAGGGGAAG